>RZGP01000016.1:20000-22911 GCA_004303015.1 Cladobotryum protrusum | reverse complement strand
GTAATGATTAATAGGGACAGTCGGGGGCATTCAGTATTCAAATTGTCCAGGTGAATTCTTGATTTATTGAAGACTAACTCTGCGAAGCATTTGCCAAGGATGTTTCATTATCAGGAACGAAAGTTGGGGATGGAAGACGACAGACTCCCGTCGTAAGTCTTTAACCATAAACTAATGGCCGACTCGTTATCGACGATGTTACCTTTTTGACGCGTTTCGGCACTTACTAGAAATCACAAGTGCTTGGGCTCAGGGCGGAGTATGGTCGCAAGGCGAAACTTACTAAATTGACGTAGGAGCACACCAGGGTAACTGCAGTGCTCTTCCCCCAGAAAGAGCCGGGAGACCGTCGGTGGGGATGGTCCTGGGGCGATCGAGCCCCGACGATCTAGTCGTTCCCCCCCGGAAAGGGGGGGGCCGGCAAACACCCTCAAACTGCGGAAATCCCTAAGCCGGCGTGCTACCAAAAGCGGTCCCTCGAAATAGGCCCGCGGGCCGGTTACGACCCCGGGTCGGTAAAACGCACCGGATGCAACATGGTTACTCGCATGCAAGCTCCATAACAAGCAGCCGAGTGCCGGCTGTATGGAGAAGGTCCAAGACTTGACGGGTGTGTTTTCGGGGAGATCCGAGGCCTAAGAAAAGTCCGTCTTCGCGTGAGAACGCGACACATAGTCCCTTTAAACGGGAGCCTGCGCTTAATTTTACTCAACACTGGGAAACTCCCAGGTCCAACACAATGAGGATTGACAGATTGAGAGCTCTTTTCTTGATTTTGGTGGGTGGTGTGCAATGTGCCGTTTCTTAGTTGGTGGGAGTGATTTGTCTGCTTACTTGTCGATACGAACTAACCTTTAACCTGCTAATAGCCCTTATTGCTTTGGCAGTACGGGCCGCTTCTTAATAGGGACCGTCGGCTCAAGAAGCGATGGAAGTTGATTCAATAACAGTCTGTGATTGCCCTTAGTTGTTCTGGGGCCGCACGCGCGCTACACTGCCGGGCCAGCGAGTCTCCCTTGGCGGAAGCCGGTAATCTTGTTACTCCGTCGTGCTGGTGATAGAGCATGGCAATTATTGCCTTCAACGGAATCCCTAGTAAGCGCAAGTCATCAGCTTGCGTTGATTACGTCCCTGCCCTTTGTAACACACCGCCCCGTCGCTACTACCGATGCGGTGTCTCAATGGCTCAGTGAGGCGTCCGGACTGGCCCAGGGAGGTGGGCAACTACCACCCAGGGCGTAGGAAAGCTCTCCAAACTCGGTCATTTAGAGGACGTAAAAGTCGTACAAGGTCTCCGTGGTGAACCAGCGGAGGGATCATTACCGAGTTATACAACTCCCAAACCCCCCTGTGAACCTTACCAATCGTTGCTTTCGGGCGGACGCCCCGGCCCCAGTCGGGCCCGAACCAGGCGCCCGCCGGAGGGCCAAACAACTCTTCTGTTTTCTCTCTTAGTAGCGAATCTCTCTGAGTGGCCCCTTCATGGGCAAGCAATGAATCAAACTTTTCAACAACGATCTCTTTGGTTCTGGCAGGATGAAGAACGCAGCGAAATGCGATAAATAATGTGAATTGCAGAATTCAGTAAATCATCGAATCTTTGAACGCACATTGCGCCCGCCAGTATTCTCTGGCGGGCATGCCTGTTCGAGCGTCTTTTCAACCCCCTCAAGAAGCCCCCCCCGGGGCCTGGTGTTGGGGGACGGCCCCGCCCCGCGCGGTCTGGCCGCCCCCGAAATGCAGTGGCGACCCCGCCGCAGCCTCCCCTGAGCGTAGTAGCTATACAACTGGAAACCTCGCACCGGGAGAGCGGCGCTGCTCAGCCGTGAACCCCAACTTCTGAAAGGTTGACTCGGATCAGGTAGGAATACCCGCTGAACTTAAGCATATCATAAGCGAGGAAAAGACCAACAGGGATTGCCCCAGTAACGGCGAGTGAGCGGCAACAGCTCAATTTTGAAATCTGGCCCCTCGGGCCCGAGTTTGTAATTTGTAGAGGATGCTTTTGGCAAGGTGCCGCCCGTAGTTCCCTGGAACGTGACGCCGCATAGGTGAGAGCCCCGTCTGGCTGGCCGCCGATCCTTGTAAGCTCCTTCGACGAGTCGAGTAGTTGGGAATGCTGCTCAAAATGGAGGTATATGTCTTCTAAAGCTAATATTGGCCAGAGACCGATAGCGCACAAGTAGAGTGATGCGAAAGATGAAAAGCACTTTGAAAAGGGTTAACAGTACGGGAAACTTGTTGAAAGGGGAAGCGCTCATGACCAGACTTGGGCTTGGCGGATCATCCGGTCCGGCGTTCTCGCCGGTGCACTTCTTCGCCTCGCCCAGGCCAGCATCAGTTCGCGCCGGGGGACAAAAGCTTCGGAGATGTGGCTCCTCCGGGAGTGTTATAGCCCGTTGCATAATACCCTGGTGCGGACTGAGGTTCGCGCATCTGCAAGGATGCTGGCGTAATGGTCATCAGCGACCCGTCTTGAAACACGGACCAAGGAGTCGTCTTCGTATGCGAGTGTTCGGGTGTCAAACCCCTACGCGTAATGAAAGTGAACGCAGGTGAGAGCTTCGGCGCATCATCGACCGATCCTGATGTTCTCGGATGGATTTGAGTAAGAGCATCGGGGCCGGACCCGAAAGAAGGTGAACTATGCCTGTATAGGGTGAAGCCAGAGGAAACTCTGGTGGAGGCTCGCAGCGGTTCTGACGTGCAAATCGATCGTCAAATATGGGCATGGGGGCGAAAGACTAATCGAACCTTCTAGTAGCTGGTTTTCCCCGCCGAAGTTTCCCTCAGGATAGCAGTGTTTGAACTCAGTTTTATGAGGTAAAGCGAATGATTAGGGACTCGGGGGCGCTATATAGCCTTCATCCATTCTCAAACTTTAAATATGTAAGAAGCCCTTGTTACTTAA
>RZGP01000016.1:5000-7500 GCA_004303015.1 Cladobotryum protrusum | reverse complement strand
AATGCCCTCTGGGCTCTCTGGTGAATCATGATAACTCGTCGAATCGACAGGCCTTGTGCCGGCGATGGCTCATTCAAATTTCTTCCCTATCAACTTTCGATGTTTGGGTATTGGCCAAACATGGTGGCAACGGGTAACGGAGGGTTAGGGCTCGACCCCGGAGAAGGAGCCTGAGAAACGGCTACTACATCCAAGGAAGGCAGCAGGCGCGCAAATTACCCAATCCCGACACGGGGAGGTAGTGACAATAAATACTGATACAGGGCTCTTTTGGGTCTTGTAATCGGAATGAGTACAATTTAAATCCCTTAACGAGGAACAATTGGAGGGCAAGTCTGGTGCCAGCAGCCGCGGTAATTCCAGCTCCAATAGCGTATATTAAAGTTGTTGTGGTTAAAAAGCTCGTAGTTGAACCTTGGGCCTGGCTGGCCGGTCCGCCTCACCGCGTGTACTGGTCCGGCCGGGCCTTTCCCTCTGTGGAACCCCATGCCCTTCACTGGGTGTGGCGGGGAAACAGGACTTTTACTTTGAAAAAATTAGAGTGCTCAAGGCAGGCCTATGCTCGAATACATTAGCATGGAATAATAAAATAGGACGTGCGGTTCTATTTTGTTGGTTTCTAGGACCGCCGTAATGATTAATAGGGACAGTCGGGGGCATCAGTATTCAATTGTCAGAGGTGAAATTCTTGGATTTATTGAAGACTAACTACTGCGAAAGCATTTGCCAAGGATGTTTTCATTAATCAGGAACGAAAGTTAGGGGATCGAAGACGATCAGATACCGTCGTAGTCTTAACCATAAACTATGCCGACTAGGGATCGGACGATGTTACATTTTTGACGCGTTCGGCACCTTACGAGAAATCAAAGTGCTTGGGCTCCAGGGGGAGTATGGTCGCAAGGCTGAAACTTAAAGAAATTGACGGAAGGGCACCACCAGGGGTAAACTGCAGTTGCTCTGCCCCAGAAAGCAGCCGGGAGACCGGTCGGTGGGATGGTCCTTGGGGCGATTCGAGCCCCGAACGATGCTAGTCGTTCCCCCCGGAAGGGGGGGCGGCAACACCCTCAAACTGCGGGAAATCCCTAAAGCCGCGTGCTACCAAGCGGGCCCTCGAAAGAGGCCCGCGGCCGGGTTAACGACCCCGGGTACGGTAAAAACGCACCGGATGCAACAATGGGTTACTCGCAGCCAAGCTCCTAAGCAGCAGGCGATGCCGGCTGTATGGAGAAGGTCCAGAGACTTGACGGGGGTGGGTTCGGGGAGACCCGAGCCTAAGATAAAGTCCGTCTGCGCGTGAGAACGCGACAGAGTCCCTTAAAACGGGAGCCTGCGGCTTAATTTGACTCAACACGGGGAAACTCACCAGGTCCAGACACAATGAGGATTGACAGATTGAGAGCTCTTTCTTGATTTTGTGGGTGGTGGTGCATGGCCGTTCTTAGTTGGTGGAGTGATTTGTCTGCTTAATTGCGATAACGAACGAGACCTTAACCTGCTAAATAGCCCGTATTGCTTTGGCAGTACGCCGGCTTCTTAGAGGGACTATCGGCTCAAGCCGATGGAAGTTTGAGGCAATAACAGGTCTGTGATGCCCTTAGATGTTCTGGGCCGCACGCGCGCTACACTGACGGAGCCAGCGAGTACTCCCTTGGCCGGAAGGCCCGGGTAATCTTGTTAAACTCCGTCGTGCTGGGATAGAGCATTGCAATTATTGCTCTTCAACGAGGAATCCCTAGTAAGCGCAAGTCATCAGCTTGCGTTGATTACGTCCCTGCCCTTTGTACACACCGCCCGTCGCTACTACCGATTGAATGGCTCAGTGAGGCGTCCGGACTGGCCCAGGGAGGTGGGCAACTACCACCCAGGGCCGGAAAGCTCTCCAAACTCGGTCATTTAGAGGAAGTAAAAGTCGTAACAAGGTCTCCGTTGGTGAACCAGCGGAGGGATCATTACCGAGTTATACAACTCCCAAACCCACTGTGAACCTTACCAAATCGTTGCTTCGGCGGGACAGCCCCGGGCCCCAGCGGCCCGGAACCAGGCGCCCGCCGGAGGCCAAACAAACTCTTCTGTTTTCTCTTAGCGGAATCTATCTGAGTGGCCCTTCATGGGCAAGCAAATGAATCAAAACTTTCAACAACGGATCTCTTGGTTCTGGCATCGATGAAGAACGCAGCGAAATGCGATAAGTAATGTGAATTGCAGAATTCAGTGAATC
Source organism: Cladobotryum protrusum (assembly GCA_004303015.1). Taxonomy (NCBI): domain Eukaryota; kingdom Fungi; phylum Ascomycota; class Sordariomycetes; order Hypocreales; family Hypocreaceae; genus Cladobotryum; species Cladobotryum protrusum. Next base: position 5,279 of record RZGP01000016.1, on the reverse strand, counting down.
ATCGAATCTTTGAACGCACATTGCGCCCGCCAGTATTCTGGCGGGCATGCCTGTTCGAGCGTCATTTCAACCCTCAAGCCCCCCCCGGGGCCTGGTGTTGGGGGACGGCCCCGCCCCGCGCGGTCTGGCCGCCCCCGAAATGCAGTGGCGACCCCGCCGCAGCCTCCCCTGCGTAGTAGCTATACAACTGGAAACCTCGCACCGGAGAGCGGCGCTGCTCAGCCGTGAAACCCCAACTTCTGAAAGGTTGACCTCGGATCAGGTAGGAATACCCGCTGA
>RZGP01000015.1:25000-28174 GCA_004303015.1 Cladobotryum protrusum | reverse complement strand
GGGCCCGAGGGGCCGATTTCAAATTTGAGGCTGTTGCGCTTCACCCGCCGTATACTACGGGGCAATCCTGTTGTGTTTCTTTTCCCTCTCCGCTTATTGATATGCTTGGTTCAGCGGTATTCTACCTGAATCCTAGGTCAACCTCAGAAGTTTGGGTTTTCCACGCTGATCAGGCCGCTCCTCGGCGGAGGTTTCCAGTTGTATAGCACTACTCAGGGGAGCTGCGCGGGCGCCACTGGGCTGCATTTCGGTGGCGGCCAGACCGCGACGGGCGGGTCCTCCCCCACACCAGGCCCCCGGGGGGGGGCTTGGGGTTGAAATGACGCTCGAACAGGCATGCCCGCCAGAATTACTTGCGGGCGCATTTTCTTCACAAAGATCTATTATTCACTGAATTCTGCAATTCACCTTCTTATCGCATTTCGCTGCGTTCTCCTTCATCGAGCCAGAAACCAGATATCCGTTGTTGAAATTTTGCTGCATTTCTTTCCCATGAATGGCCCTCAGATAGATTCCGCTAAGTATAAAACAGAAGAGTTTGTTTGGCCTCCGGCGGGGCCGCCTGGTTTCCGGGCCGCTGGGCTCCTTAGGCTGTCCCCCAGCCCCGTTTGGTAAGGTTCACATTGGTTTTGGGATTTGTATAACTCGGTTAATGATCCCTCCGCTGGTTCACACCGGAGACCTTGTTACGGACTTTTACTTCCTCTAATGCCGAGTTTGAGACTTTCCTGCTCCTGGGTGGGAGTGCCCCTCTCGCTTGGCCATTCTGACGCCTCAACTGAGTCCATTCAATCGGTAGGAGCGACGGGCGGTGTGTACAAATGGCAGGACGTAATCAACCAAGCTGATGACTTGCTCTTACTAGGGATCCTCGTTAGAGCATATTGGCAATGCTCTATTCCCCATCAGACGGATTTTAACACGATTACCCGGGCCTTCCGCCAAGGATGTACTCGCTGGCTCCGTCAGGTAGCGCGCGTTGCGGCCCAGAACATCTAAGCATCACAGACCGGTTATTGCCGTCAAACTTCCATCGGCTTGAGCCGATAGGTCCCATCTAAGAAGCCGGCTAACTGCCAAGCAATACGGGCTATGTACAGTTAATGTCTCGTTCGTTATCGCAATTAAGCAGACAAAGCACTCCACAACTCGAACTTCCAATGCACACACCCCAAAATCAAGAAGAGCTCTCAATCGTCATCCTCATTGTGCTGTACCTGGTGAGTTTCCCCGTGTTGAGTTCAAATTAAGCCGCATGCTCCCGTTTTAAGGGAATCGATCGCGTTCTCGATACGCGCGACGGACTTTAGCTTAGCTCTTGTCTCCCCGAACCCACCCCCGTCAAGTCCTCTGGACCTGCTCCATAAGCGGATCGTCCTGCTCTTAGGAGCTTGGCTGCGATACCCATTTTGTTGCGCCGGTGCCGTTTTTACTTAGCAACTCCGTACACCGGGGTCTTACCCCGCCGCGGGGGGGGGGGGGGCCTCTTTCGAGGCCCGCTTGTCGCCCTCGCTTTAGGGATTTTCCGCAGTTTTGGGGTGTTGCCGCCCCCCCTTCCGGTGGAACGACTAGCATCGTTCGGTGCTCGAATCGCCCCAAGACCATCCCACCGACCTGTCCTCCCGCTGCTTTTTCTGGGGCAGAGCAACTCTGGAGGGGGGCAGTTTACCTCTGTTGGGGTGGCCCCTATGAAAGTGGGCCGTCAATTTATGTTAATTTCATCACAGCCTATTCTACCAATCACTCCCCCTGGAGCCCAAGCACTGGATTTTCTCGTAACGGGCCGGAACGCGTCAAAAGTTAACATCGGCCGATCCTACGGCTAGTTATGGTTAAGACTACGACGTATCTATCGTCTTCGACTCTCCTAGCTTTCGTCCTGATTAATGACACTCTTGGCACATGCTTTCGCAGTAGTTTAGTCTCAATAAAGCAAGAATTTCACCTCAGGCCAATTGAAGTACGGAGCCCCGACTGTCCCTATTAATCAGTACGAACGGCGGTCCTAGAAACCAACAAAATACCGCACGTCCCTATTTTATTATTTCCATGCTAATGTATTCGAGCTGGCCTGCCTTGTCACTCTAATTTTTCAAAGTAAAAGTCCTGTTCCCGTTCCCCGCCACACCCAGTGCATGGCATGGGGTTCCACAGAGGGAAAGGCCCGGCCGTACCAAAACAACACACGCGTGAGGCGGACCGGCCAGCCAGGCCAAGTTCAACTACGGCTTTTTAAACCACAACAAACTTTATATACGCTATTGGAGCTGGAATTACCGCGGCTGCTGGCCCAGACTTGCCCTCCAATTGTTCCTCGTTAATGGATTTAAATTGTACTCATTCCGATTACAAACCCAAAGAGCCCTGTATCAGTATTTATTGTCACTACCCCCCCCCGTTCGGGATTGGGTAATTTGCGCGCCTGCTGCCTTCCTTGGATGTAGTAGCCGTTTCTCAGCTCCTTCTCTCTCCGGGTGTCGAGGCCCTAACCCTCCGTTTATCACCCCGTTCCAACCATGTTTGGCCAATACCCAAACATCTCAAAAGTTGATAGGGAAGAATATTTGAATTAGCCATCGCCGGCACAAGGCCTGTCGATTCGACGATTTATCATGATTCACAGAGAGCCCAGAGGGCTTTGTTTTTAATCTAATAAATACAACCCTTCCTGACGTCGGGATTTTTTTTATAGCATGTATTAGCTCTAGAATTACCCACTACGGTTTATCCAAGTAGTAAAGTATTATCAAATAAACGATAACTTATATAATGAGCCATTCGCAGTTTCGCTGTTAATTGCTTATACCTTAGACATGCTTGGCTTAATCTTTTGAGCCATCAATATGACTACTGGCAGAATCAACCAGGTAACTAATCGTCAGCCGGGGCGGAGCCCCGGGCTACGACGGCCGGCGCGTGTTTTCATCGCGCCGGAGAGACTTCTGTTACTTGGTCGGTGGCGCCACGAGTGCGCGCCCCCGGCGGCGCTGCTGGCTTTGGGGCCCGTAGCGCCTTCGGTGGCAATCCGCTTTCCCCTGCTTCGCTCCCCAGGGCGACCGTCCGCCGCACTGAACCCGGCTGTGGGAAGTGCAGCTTGGGCGCCCCAGTAGGGGGACCCGGCCCCGAGCCGTCTACCATGGCGGTGTCAGGCACGGGCGGGTTGCCCCCCGTTGC
>RZGP01000015.1:10000-12500 GCA_004303015.1 Cladobotryum protrusum | reverse complement strand
ACCTCAGTCCGCACCAGGGTATTATGCAACGGGCTATAACACTCCCGGAGGAGCCACATTCCCGAAGCTTTTGTCCCCCGGCGCGAACTGATGCTGGCCTGGGCGAGGCGAAGTGCACCGGCGAGAACGCCGGATGATCCGCCAAGCCCAAGTCTGGTCATGAGCGCTTCCCTTTCAACAATTTCACGTACTGTTTAACCCTCTTTTCAAAGTGCTTTTCATCTTTCGATCACTCTACTTGTGCGCTATCGGTCTCTGGCCAATATTTAGCTTTAGAAGACATATACCTCCCATTTTGAGCAGCATTCCCAAACTACTCGACTCGTCGAAGGAGCTTTACAAAGGCTCGGCGGCCAGCCAGACGGGGCTCTCACCCTCTGCGGCGTCCCGTTTCCAGGGAACTCGGGCGGCAACCTTGCCAAAAGCATCCTCTACAAATTACAACTCGGGCCCGAGGGGCCAGATTTCAAATTTGAGCTGTTGCCGCTTCACTCGCCGTTACTGGGGCAATCCCTGTTGGTTTCTTTTCCTCCGCTTATTGATATGCTTAAGTTCAGCGGGTATTCCTACCTGATCCGAGGTCAACCTTTCAGAAGTTGGGGTTTCACGGCTGAGCAGCGCCGCTCTCCGGTGCGAGGTTTCCAGTTGTATAGCTACTACGCAGGGGAGGCTGCGGCGGGGTCGCCACTGCATTTCGGGGGCGGCCAGACCGCGCGGGGCGGGGCCGTCCCCCAACACCAGGCCCCCGGGGGGGCTTGAGGGTTGAAATGACGCTCGAACAGGCATGCCCGCCAGAATACTGGCGGGCGCAATGTGCGTTCAAAGATTCGATGATTCACTGAATTCTGCAATTCACATTACTTATCGCATTTCGCTGCGTTCTTCATCGATGCCAGAACCAAGAGATCCGTTGTTGAAAGTTTTGATTCATTTGCTTGCCCATGAAGGGCCACTCAGATAGATTCCGCTAAGAGAAAACAGAAGAGTTTGTTTGGCCTCCGGCGGGCGCCTGGTTCCGGGCCGCTGGGGCCCGGGGCTGTCCCGCCGAAGCAACGATTTGGTAAGGTTCACAGTGGGTTTGGGAGTTGTATAACTCGGTAATGATCCCTCCGCTGGTTCACCAACGGAGACCTTGTTACGACTTTTACTTCCTCTAAATGACCGAGTTTGGAGAGCTTTCCGGCCCTGGGTGGTAGTTGCCCACCTCCCTGGGCCAGTCCGGACGCCTCACTGAGCCATTCAATCGGTAGTAGCGACGGGCGGTGTGTACAAAGGGCAGGGACGTAATCAACGCAAGCTGATGACTTGCGCTTACTAGGGATTCCTCGTTGAAGAGCAATAATTGCAATGCTCTATCCCCAGCACGACGGAGTTTAACAAGATTACCCGGGCCTTCCGGCCAAGGGAGTACTCGCTGGCTCCGTCAGTGTAGCGCGCGTGCGGCCCAGAACATCTAAGGGCATCACAGACCTGTTATTGCCTCAAACTTCCATCGGCTTGAGCCGATAGTCCCTCTAAGAAGCCGGCGTACTGCCAAAGCAATACGGGCTATTTAGCAGGTTAAGGTCTCGTTCGTTATCGCAATTAAGCAGACAAATCACTCCACCAACTAAGAACGGCCATGCACCACCACCCACAAAATCAAGAAAGAGCTCTCAATCTGTCAATCCTCATTGTGTCTGGACCTGGTGAGTTTCCCCGTGTTGAGTCAAATTAAGCCGCAGGCTCCCGTTTTAAGGGACTCTGTCGCGTTCTCACGCGCAGACGGACTTTATCTTAGGCTCGGGTCTCCCCGAACCCACCCCCGTCAAGTCTCTGGACCTTCTCCATACAGCCGGCATCGCCTGCTGCTTAGGAGCTTGGCTGCGAGTAACCCATTGTTGCATCCGGTGCGTTTTTTACCGTACCCGGGGTCGTTAACCCGGCCGCGGGCCTCTTTCGAGGGCCCGCTTGGTAGCACGCGGCTTTAGGGATTTCCCGCAGTTTGAGGGTGTTGCCGCCCCCCCTTCCGGGGGGAACGACTAGCATCGTTCGGGGCTCGAATCGCCCCAAGGACCATCCCACCGACCGGTCCTCCCGGCTGCTTTCTGGGGCAGAGCAACTGCAGTTTACCCCTGGTGGTGCCCTTCCGTCAATTTCTTTAAGTTTCAGCCTTGCGACCATACTCCCCCTGGAGCCCAAGCACTTTGATTTCTCGTAAGGTGCCGAACGCGTCAAAAATGTAACATCGTCCGATCCCTAGTCGGCATAGTTTATGGTTAAGACTACGACGGTATCTGATCGTCTTCGATCCCCTAACTTTCGTTCCTGATTAATGAAAACATCCTTGGCAAATGCTTTCGCAGTAGTTAGTCTTCAATAAATCCAAGAATTTCACCTCTGACAATTGAATACTGATGCCCCCGACTGTCCCTATTAATCATTACGGCGGTCCTAGAAACCAACAAAATAGAACCGCACGTCCTATTTTATTATTCCATGCTAATGTATTCGAGCATAG
>RZGP01000015.1:0-2500 GCA_004303015.1 Cladobotryum protrusum | reverse complement strand
GTTTGAGGGTGTTGCCGCCCCCCTTCCGGGGGGAACCGACTAGCATCGTTCGGGGCTCGAAATCGCCCCAAGGACCATCCACCGACCGGTCTCCCGGCTGCTTTTCTGGGGCAGAGCAACTGCAGTTTACCCCTGGTGGTGCCCTTCCGTCAATTTCTTTAATTTTCAGCCTTGCGACCATACTCCCCCTGGAGCCCAAGCACTTTGATTTCTCGTAAGGTGCCGAACGCGTCAAAAATGTAACATCCCGATCCCTAGTCGGCATAGTTTATGGTTAAGACTACGACGGTATCTGATCGTCTTCGATCCCCTAACTTTCGTTCCTGATTAATGAAACATCCTTGCAATGCTTTCGCAGTAGTTAGTCTTCAATAAATCCAAGAATTTCACCTCTGACAATTGAATACTGATGCCCCCGACTGTCCCTATTAATCATTACGGCGGTCCTAGAAAAACAAAAATAGAAAACCGCACGTCCTATTTTATTATTCCATGCTAATGTATTCGAGCATAGGCCTGCCTTGCGCACTCTAATTTTTTTCAAGTAAAAGTCCTGTTTTCCCCGCCACACCCAGTGAAGGGCTGGGGTTTCCACAGAGGGAAAGGCCCGGCCGACCAGTACACGCTGTGAGCGGAACAACCGGCCAGCCAGGCCAAGGGTTCACTACGAGCTTTTTAAAACCACAACAACTTAATATACGCTATTGGACTGGAATTACCCGCGGCGGCTGCACCAGATTGCCCTACCAATTGGTTCTCGTTAGGATTTAAATTGTAACTCATTCATTACTCATTCCGATTACAAGACCCCAAAAGCCCTGTATCAGTTTTATTGTCACTCCAACCGGGATTGCTGAGAAGGGAAATGACACTCCCCGTTCCGGGATTGGTATTTGCGCGCCTGCCGCCTTCCTTGGATGTTAGTACCCGTTTCTCAGGCTCCTTCTCCGGGTCGAGCCCTAACCCTCCGTTTACCCCGTTGCCACGCATGTTTGGCCATACCCAAAATCGAAAGTTTATAAGGGAAGAAATTTGAATGAGCCAATCGGGCCGGCACAGCCTGTCGATTCGAACGAGTTATCATTATTCACCAAAGCCCAGATGCATGGTTTTTTTATTCTAATAAATACAACCCTTCCGAATTCGGGATTTAGCATGTATTAGCTCGAAAGTCACCACTTACCACGGTTAATCCAGTAGTAAAGTATTATCAAATAAACGATAACTTATATAATGAGCCTTCGGCGTTTCTCTGTATAATTGCCTTATACGTTAGACATGCATGGTTAATCTCTTTGAGACAAGCATATGCTAACTGGCAGAATCAACCAGGTACTATCGTCAGCCGGGGGCGGCCCGGGCTACGCCGGCGCTGTTTCATCAGCGTCATCATCAAGCTGCCGGAGAGACTTCTGTTACTGGGTCGTCGCCACGAGTGCGCGCCCCCGGGCGGCGCTGCTGGCTTTGGGGCCCGTAGCGCCTTCTTCGGTGGCAATCCGCTTCCCCCTGCTTCGCTCCCCAGGGCGCCGCCCGTTCCGCCGCACGAACCCGCTGTGGGAAGGCAGCTTTGGGCGCCCCAGTATGGGGACCCGGCCCGACCGTCTACCATGGCGTGTCAGGCCACTGGCGGGTTTCCCCCCCGGTGCTCCGTGAGTTGGCTAGCCAGAGGCCATCAATCCCACCGACCCATCCGCGTCAGTGTAGCCCGAGGCTCACTGGCGCCAGGCAACCCCATGTACGTCCGTACCGCCCGTACGCCGCTTTCTTCGTGGGGTCGACGCCAACTTTGACCGATCGCGTAGTCGAAGCCGGAGCCTGCAAGCCTGTTTTCAAAAGGTCACGTATTTGACGTCTGCAAGATATGGTACAGAAGGTTTGGGAGGGTTTGGTGGGTGCCCCCGATACGCCGTGCTAGGGGTCGCTGCCTCAGCGCACTGCGCCGCCGACCGCCGGAGTCCCCCGCCGCGGCGCTGCATCACTAAGTTACAGCGCTTTGCACTCGGTCGCTCAGTGGGTTCAGTGGCTCAGCCTCGCCTTTCCTTTGGCCTTGTGCTGCCCCCCTCTCGTATCCCACCGACCAAATGGGCACGCGGGCCCGCGAAAATTGGTTTCGTGGCCCTCCATTCCGATTTTTCCCAAAATCCTTTGTATGGGAAACTGCCGAAATCGACTCACGGCCACCAAACCCAAACCATTTCAGCCATTTTTTTTCGGGCCGTGGCCAAAATCCGACCTCAGTACCACGATACAATCTACCCTATGCGACCCTATACCCCCCTTACCCAGGAAAGAAGACCGTTTTCCCGCGCATTTCTGCCTACCTGTACTACCCAAATGGGAAAAACGGATGAAGGAAGGAATCTACACCTATAACTATTCTATGCTGTTCTCTACCTGCCCTGTACTCCCCTGTGTTTTTCATGCTTTATTGGCCTACCCTATACCTACCCTATACCCAGAGTTTTTTTTTCACACACATCTTTTTTTTTTTTATTTTCTT
>RZGP01000014.1:0-62345 GCA_004303015.1 Cladobotryum protrusum | reverse complement strand
ACTAGAATTATAAAATTTAATAACTTAGTAACTATACGAAAACCTTTACTAAAAGATTAAAGTAATATTAACTTATATATATAAATAATTTAATAGATAATTAAAAAATATAATATTATACAAGATATAACAAAAACAATATCTTAATCGACTTATTAAAGTTTATAAACTATAATTAATACAAATAATGTCTTATCTTGATAAACCTTATTATTAAATCTAGATAATCTAATCTAGTTTTGTATATTAAAATTATATCTTTTAAAAAACTTAAAAAACCCTAAAATAATTTAAATCTCTCAGCACTATACTCGTTTCTTTTCTTCTTCCCTATAATCCAGGCCACATTAGACCATAGCTTCTACCCCTTTCCATTTATAAATCTACTCCCCAACTCATACTTTTTTCGTTTCCCCCGCATCCCTCCACCTCCCACCAAAGCATTTCTTGCCACTTCTCTCTCTTTTTTTTCCCCCATCCTCGATATATAAGAATCTCACTTCTCTTCTTCTTCACTAACCCTCGTTCCCGTCTTTCCTACCACTCCCTTCTCCCCCTTCTTTTCTCTACTCCTCAGTCCTTCCCTTTTCCACTATTCCTTACTTCCTCATTCCGCGTGTTCTCTCCGTCTCCGCCTACTCGCCTGCTACTTTCATCTCACCCCCTTACCCGTTTCATAAAACATACATACCTCCGCGATCTTTTCAGTTTTTCTTTTTTATTACTCTTCTTTTTCTTCTCTCTTCGTCTTCTCTCCCCCTTTTTCCACCCCTTCCTCCTCCTTCGTTTATGCTCCTCCATACTCCACTCTTCTCTCTTTCCTCTCCCCTAACTCCGTCCCCCTCATTCACCCCTCTCTCCTCATTTCTTCCCCTCCCCTCCCCTTCCCCGTCTTTTTTCCCTCTCTAAAAGTAAATTAATATATTTTTTTTTTTAATTCCGGCTCGAAACTTAAGTAATAATAAATAAAGTACTGTTAAAGAAATATAATACGTAAATAACAAAATACAATTTTAAGATTTAAATTATAAAAACTAAAATAAAAGGCTTCTCCTTCCGGACGTTCTTCCTTCCCTTACCCTCTCCCCCCTAATCTTTTCGTCCCTCTTCCTCGTCTTCCAACTCACAAACTCTCCCCGTCTCCCCTTCAAAAGCAATTTACTTACCCGTTACTCTCCCCTCCCTCGGTCTCTAACACTCGCATTTCTTCTCCTTCTCTCTTCTTTCACCCCACCCTTCCTTCCCCCTACTTCTTCCTACTCAATATATTTACCACATTTCTTCAAAATATATAATTATATTTTATAATTTTTTATGATGTAATTTATGATAGAATGTTGCCTGTATGAGCTTGTATCCGCTGATTTAATATAAATTAATCTTATTAGATGATTTAATAATATAAAATCTATAATAAAAGTATCCTTTTCTTAAATATATAAACCATAAAATAAGATTAATCTATTCACTTCATCAGTTATTAAACTATAACATCAATACTAAAACTGTAATTAGATATAAGTAATCAATGTTTTTAAGCAATAACTAGACTAAAACGCGAAACCTATATATACTCTCTATATAACCCATTTACGTATAATAACAAATAATAAATTAAATTAAAAAATAAAGTCTTTTAGTTTAAAGCTACATATTCCTATAGTATTTAAATACAAACATAAAAAAAATTTATTTATATTTAACAGAATTATAGTCGATAATAAACAACTTAAACTATAAATAACAATGTAAACATAACCTTTCAACAAGCTATTAATAGTCAGTAAATGACTAAAGCCTTTGAACTAATAATATAGCAGCTAATCAAAGTAAATAAAAATAGCTTATCAAGCAAACCAATACTAATACTATAATCATTAAATTAAAAGTTAATAAAAAGATTATTAATACAAACAAAAAAAAAATACAATAATAAAAAATAACCTATTAAGATCAAGATATTTTAGAGCTGGTTCTTTAAACTAGGGTACAAAATTAAATTTAAGTTCATAGAAAAAAAATCGTTAAAAAATATTAAAAAAGCGAGGCATAAAATTATATAAAATTAATCTTCAATAGTTAAAAAATAAATAATATATTAGTTTTTTTTTTATTAATCTTTTAATTATATTATTATATAAACTATATTTTTATTTTCTATTAAACAAAATATAAAATTTTAAAATTCTTAATATAATTAATTTTATTAATAATTTAATAAAATAATAAAAGTCAATACTACAATTAAACAAGCTAGGCAGACTTATCCCTTAAAGAATATAAAATTATATTATAAAACTAAAGGTTAAGATAATAATTTTATTATTAAATTTTTATTTAAATTTAAATAATGAGATTTTTTTAAAGATGACAAAAACAGGATACTAGTATAAATACAAAAAAAATATATAAAAATAATACAAACCTTAAAGATATTAAAAGATTATAAAAATTATTAAATAAAAAAAATAAAAAAATAATATTTAAAGAAAAAGGATTTTTAAAAAATATCAAAAAAAAATGAATTATTCTAATAAAAAAGAGTTAAAAATAAAATAATTTATAAGTTTAAACAATACTAATAAATATAAATAATAAATTTTTAAAAGGCAGAAATCTTAAAAAATACAAAGTCCCACCCCCCCCCCCCCCCTCCTGTAAAGCCTATACAATTTAATTTGAATAAAAATTAATACTAATATATTATATATAAAAAAACCATAAAATCAATACATTTTTTTTTTTATAACAATAAATCTTAAAATAGATATTTATTAGGTTCTAGTACATCTAATAAGGACTCTAAAGAACTATATTATTATTTATTTATTCATTATTTATTCTAATAAAAAAAAACCCCTTTTTTTGAAGTTTTTATCTAAAATATCAAGGTTTATCAATCTTACCCAAGAAAGAATTAAAGAATTATAATTAAATAATTCTTTAGTTTAAACATATATTATCTTTCACACTTTCTCAAAAATTAAAACTATACATAAACAAAAAAAACAATCTACACTTCAAAAAGAGTATATTAATATAGAGATTACAATAACTAATAATGACTTTTTTATTTTTTTAAGCTTTTTTACTTAATTACATATTATTATTTATTTTTTTTTTTTTTTTTTACCTTTTTTTATTATAATTTTGTTTCCCTTTTTAACTTAAAATTCTATTCTTATTCATACTATAATAACATTAACGTATATTTTTTTACATTAATAAAACTATGAAAATAACATCTAGATTTTATTACGCAAATTTCTACCCCGACTTCGAATAGACTTCCACAAGATCCTGATAAAGACTGACTACATAATATCCTTACTACCTCACACCCCTACTGCTAATAGTAGTACTATAACATCATCATAATCCTCATCTTCTTATTTTAGTTCCTTCTATACTACTATATCGCTATCCGTAGTATTCAGTCCACATAATCTTATCCTTCCTCCCCGGCTCCCCCGTCTTCCCCCCCTCCCTTTCTTTCCCCCCGCCCCTTCCCCCCTTCTCCTCGCCTTGTTCCCATCCTCGTCCCCCGCTCCTCCTCCCTTCTCCTTCTCTCTCCTCCCTCTTCCCCCCCCCTTCCCTACCCCTCCGTTCCCCCTCCCTTCCCCCCTATTCTTCCCCCGCTTTTCCTTTTTCTCTCTTTTTCCTCTCCCTCTCCCTCCTCTCTTTCCTCTAGTCTTGCTTTCCTTCGCTCCTCCCTACCCTACTCTCCCCGTAAGTTTATTCTTCGTATTCCCTCCCCTCGTTCCCGCCCTTTTCTCTCTTTCTCTCCCCTCCCCACCGCTCGTCTCGTTCCCCTTCCCCCCGCGTTCTTCAAGCTATACCTCACACTCCACCCCGTTTCCCTTCCCTCCTGTTTTCCCTTTCTCTCCCCCCTGGCCCCCTCCTCGCCCTCTCCCCCCGTCTCCCCCTCCCTCTTTTTCCCCCTCCCCCGTTCCCCCGCATCCTTCTTTCTCCCCCTCACCCCCTGGCTCCCGTCTCTTCCTGTCTCCGTGCCTTCTTTTCGTTTTTCCCCCCTTTTTTCCCCCCCCTTCTTCGTCCCGTCTCTTTTCTTCCCTCGTCTCCGCCCCCCCTCTTTCTCCCCGCTTCTCCCGCCTCCGGCTCTTCCTCCTCCTCCTCCTCCTAACCTCCTCCCCCCCCCTCCCCCCCCCCTTTCCTCCACCGTCTTTCTTCTTCCCCGGCTTTCGCTCGCCATCCCTTCTCCCTTCCCCCCTCCCTCCAGCCGTTCCGGGTCCCCTATCTCCCGCTCTTCCTTCCCCTTTCGTCCTCCCCCTCTTTTCTCCGCCCCTCTCCTCCACCCCCTCCCTGCCCTCTCTCCCCCCGCCCACGCCCCCGTCACCTCCCTCTTATCCCCCCCCCACCTCTCCTCCGTCCTATCTCCCCCTCCTCGTCTCCCTTCCTCCCCGTTCCTCTCTCCCGTCCTCCGCCGCCCGGCTCCGCTTCTCCTCCTATCCTTCTCCTTCTCCCCGCTTTCGTCCTTTTCTCGCCCTCCTCTCCCTTCCCTCCTTCCCCCCCCTCCCCGCCTTCCCCCCCCTTTTCCTTCGCCTCCCCTCTCCCCTCTCCGCCCGTCCTTTCCCCCCCTCCTTTCCTCGTCCCCGCCCGGTCCCCGTTCCCCCACCGCCCTCCAGCCACGTCCTCTTTTTTCTCCCGTAGCCCGCTCTAGTTTTTTCTTCGTCTCCTTCCTAGAAAGGGACTAAAGTATTATATTTAGAAAGCCAGTTAAAAAGTAAAGTATAGATAATAACTAATAATATATTCCTACTTATATTTATTCCCTTACATCCTTTTTCAATTACCCCTCCCTCTTATTTCTTCCTCCTTCTTTTTAAATTAACGGTTTTAATCCTTTCCTCAGACTTTAACTGGTTTTTTATTCTTTTATATCATATTATAATATTTACATAATTTTATAATAATAAATATTCTTAGCTAGGGTATTATACTTTTACACTTTAGCCTATTAAATTTTCTTAATTAAAACCAATTATCATAATATTGGTTTTTTAATTATTTTATTATTCTTTTTACTTATCTCATAAAGTTACAAATATTAGTTTTTATAAATTAAATTATACAATTAAATTTTCTCTCCTTCCTCTAATAAACTTCCATCATATATAACAATATTTTTTAAAAGGTATCTTTTAGTTATTTAAATACTTTTCTTTTATATACCTTTTAAGCTTATTTTCCCTGGTTATAATTATGTTTTATTGTCTTTAAGTAATACTATTCCTCCCCTCCTACAATAATAATCATCTAAGTAATCTTAAAACTCCCCTTTTTACCTCCCCTTATTCTCCCCCTCTTAAAATATTTTATATTTTCTAGAAGATTTTACACTTTTCCCTTTTAGACTTACTCATCTCTAAACAACCTACCTTTTTTTAATGTTTCTTCCCCTCTAAATCTTTATTTTCAATAGATAAACTTAAAAAACTTGATATAATTTTAGTAAAATATATTTTTTTTATTTTTATATATAATTTTATATTTTAATAATTTCTTTAGAATCTCTTTAATATTTTTCTATATTTTTTTTTTAATTTAAAAAATAAAAATATTATTCCCTATCCTTATCTCCTAATATTTTCCTAATCTGTTTCCTTCTTTTCCCCTCTCCTATATTCCACAAAATAATAAGTCTCTTCCCCGTTCGCTTACCGCTCTCTTCCCCTTTTTCTTACTCTCTTTTCTTCTCCCAGTTTTTTTTCTTTCTTCTTTTTTTTCCTTCCCTTTCTCTCCTCCTTTTTTTCTCTCTCCTTTTTCTCCCCCTTCCGTCTTTTACTCTCGTGGTTGCCGCTTTTTCCACCTTCCCCGTCCCCCCTCCTCCTTTTTTTTTCTGCTTTCTTCCGTTCTCCTTTCTATCTCGTTCTCCCCCAACCTTATTTTTTTTCTATCCCCGCCCAAGAAATTAGGTTCTTATTCCTCTTGTTTAAGAGCGTTTTTTTTTTTTTTTTTATTAAGTTCTTCTTCCTATAACAGCCTTTAATTTTTTTAATTTAACTTATAAAAAAGAATAATAGTCTTGTATAATAGTATAGTATTAAATAAAAGATTAATTCTATAATTAATTAGTTTATATTATAGAAATATCCTTAATCTTTTAGTATTAAATATATTTTTATATATATAAAAGCCTAATAGAAATATTATTATTAATTAATTAATTAATTTTTTTATATTTGTTTAGGAAAAAAGATATTCTTTAGTTTATATAATAATAAATATTTATATTTTATTTTAGTAAGCTTTTTAAACTTATATAATTATAGAATTTTATTTTTATACTAATATTATTTAAACTATTATTTTTTAGTTTAATTAACATAAATTTATTAATTTATAATATATAATATTTAATAAACCTTAAATTTTTTTTAGCTTTTAGATTTTAATTTTTTAATATATATATATATTATTTCTTTTATAATCTCCTAAGAATTAATAACCTTTACTATAATTTTTTATATTTTATATTATTTAATTTTTATTTTTTATATTACTTTTAAAATAAACTATCTATCCTATAAATTTCTTCATCTTATTTTTTTATCAAAACCTTCATTAACTTCACTTCCTTTTTTAATTTTTCTCTCTTTTATAATTCTCTCCGTTTTTTATTCGACTTTTCTTTTTTCTAATTATCCCTCTCTCCTCCTATTACTTCTCCTTTCCTTTTTTTATTCTTTTACACCTTCGTTAAAGGCTTTTATTTTAATTATCGGATTTTTTTTTTAATTCTTTATTTAAAGTACCGTTTTATAACTTCTTTTAAAAGTAATAATTAATATAATAATTTTAATTATAGTCTAAAAAGTATTTGTTTTTTCTTATAAATAGTTAGATTCTAAGTCTTTTTCTATTAAAAATAATATTAATATTTTATAAGTAATCCTTTTATTATAAAATTATCTAGTATCCTAAAATAAGTATTAATATATTTTTTAAATTAATATATTATATTATCTTTTCTTTTTATGTTTTTCTATACTAAATTAGTCTTAAAATTATATAACTAAAAAACTATTTTTTTTTATATACTAGGAATTGTTTTTTAATCCTATAATATCATTTACTATTATAGGTTTCCGTTTCACTTTTCTATAATAATTTTATATCTTACTTTTTCTTAGTATTCTTTTTTTTTAATAAATTTCCCCAATATAAAATCTTTTTTTCCTTTTTCTTTTTTTTTAATCCTCGGCTTAATTTAATTAAAATTAAATATTCCCTCTTTTAATAAATTTAGCCTTATAATATATATTTTATTTTTTAAATTTAATTTTTTTTTTTCTATTTTTCTTCTATCTTTCTTCCTTATTTCTTTCTTTTTTCTTTCTTTTTCTTTCTTTCTTCCTCTCCCCCCCCCTCTTTTCTCTTCTTATCGTATTTTTTCCGTCTCTTTTTCCCGGCCTTTTCCCCCTTCTTCCCTTCCTTCTCTTTCTTTCTCCCTTCCTCCCGCTTTTCCCTTCTTCCCCTCTTTTTCTTTTCCTTTTTTTTTTCTCCTTCTTTTTTCCCTTCTTTATTTTCTCCTCCTTTTTTTATTCTCGTTTATTCCCCCCTCGTCTTCTCCTTTCTCCCTTTTCTCTCCCTCTTTATTTTTTTCTTGTTGAAATTCCCCCCAAAGAAAAAAGCTTTCCTTGTTCGATTTTTTCTTTTATTATAATCTTTTTTTACTTTAAAGTATTTAATTTATTAGATTTTATAAAATTATTCTCGCTATAGATATTTTAAAAGTAACCATTTTAATAAATCTTCTTAATATTTTTTTAATTAATCCTTTACTTCAAATTAAAATTTCCCTCCTCGTTCTTATAAGTATTTCAAGTCCTTCTCCCCCCTTTATCCTTCTAAATATCACTTAAATTATTACAGTCTTTCTTCCGCCTTCACCTTCTTATTAAATAGTAAGTATTTATAATAAATGTTTATATAAAGTCTATTAAAAGAATAATATTATATGCTTGCGCGCCGTCGTGCGTTATAGTACGTTTTGCGTGTTATAGATCTTATATAAATGACTTAAGACTATAAATATAATATAATAACAATAACTATTAATAGCTAAGTACCGTAACTAAAGCCTTTAATTAAATTAATAGTAATTAATTAAAGTAATAAAATAGTTTGTAAAAAAAACTAAATATTAATATTATAATAGTTAAATTAAAGGCTAAAAGAAATATTATTAAAAACTAAGGTAATAAAAAAACACTATTAAAATAAATATTTAATAAACAAACTCTTTTAAAACTAAAGTAAAAAAACTAACTTAAGCCTTAGGAAAAAAAATACTAAAAAACATAAAAAAAACTAATAATAAAAGTTAATAAAAAGTTAAATCTTAAATAATTAATAATAGTAAAATATGTAATTATTTAACTAATACTATAATATTTTATTATATAATTGAATAAAAATATATAAGATTTAAATTTTTAATATAATCAATAAAAGAATAAAAGTTAAATAATACAATTAAACAAGCTAAATAAACTTGTTTTTTAAAAAGGTAACTTAAAAATATTATATTAAAAACATTATAAGATTTTTTAGTTTAATTAATTAAAGATTTATTTATTTTTTTATAGTTTAGTCTTTTAATTAATTTATAAATTAAGTTTTTTAATAACTTAAATAAAGTGAATATTAAACTTTTTTAAGTTATAGTTAATATTTTTTATTTAATTAATTTTATACACTAAACTTAATATAACTTTTATAGTTTAATTTTTATTAAAACCTTTTAAAACTTTTATAAAAAATATTTATTAACTGTTATTAAGTTATTTAGTTATTTCAGTTGAAGTAATTGAAATTTTATTAACTATTATAATAATAATTTTTATAAAAAATAAAATATTTATTAAATTAATTTATAATTATATTATTTAATTAATAAAAGATTTTATTAGTTGAAAAGTTAAAAAGTAAGTATAAAAGTATTATTTATTTTAAAAGTTAAATATAATAATTATTAAAACTATGAATAAAATACAATAAATTATAAGGCTATTTTAAAAGGTAAAAAACTTATTTAACTTTTATAATTTTATTTCATAATAATAAAAAACTATAATAATAATTAAAAACCTTACGTTATATAATTATATTAAATATACTTTAATTAAACTTATTTATATAAAAATCTTTTTAAAAGATTTCATAAATATTTTTTATTTAAAAACTATTAAAATAATCACTAATAGCTTAATAAAACTATTATTTAAAGTTAATTTAAAGCTTTTATTAAGCTTTTAGCTTCATAAATAATATACAAGATTATATAATAAATAAGTTTATTTTAATTATAATAAATATAAATTTAGTTTTTATTAAAATAAATTAAAGCTTTTATAATTTATTTAAGTATATAATTTAAATAAAATTAAATTATTATATGTTTTTAATATAAGTTTATATTAGTAATAAAAAAGGTATTAATAATATATCATTTTATATGAAATAATAATAATAAAATAAATTAATTATTTTTATTCTTAGCTTATTGTTATTAAAACTGTATTAATTTAATTTAAAAAATAATTATTAACTTAATTATTTTTTAATTTTATATTTATTATTTATATATTAAAAACAATTTTTATTTTTTACTTAATTAATCAGCTTGAAAAAAAAAAAATTTTTTAATTTATTTTTTATTTTATAGCTTAAGTAGTTATAATTTTTTAATTTAAGTAACTAAAAGTCTTTATAAATTTAATTTTATTATAAATTAATATAATTTTTTTTATGCTTTTAAACCTTTAAGAAAGGTTTTTAGATTAAAATTAATAATAACTTATTTCCGCTATTAGTTATTTTACTTATTGTTATTATAAAAAGTTATATATGCTTGATAGCTTATTTCTTATTAATATTATAAATAATTAAATAAAATTAATTTATGTTTAAATTTATTTATATAAGTTTTTATAATTAAAATTATTATAAATTAAATTATAATATCATTTTATAATTTTATATTATTTAATTATAATTTAATATAATATTTATTTATTTATATATTATTTTTTCATTTCTTAATAATTTAATATACATAAATTATATTTCATTTATTTCTTTAACCATAAATTTATTTAATTTATTTAATTATATTATTTGATTTTTATTATTTTATTAATCATATTAAAAATTCAAGTTTTATATATTCTGTTTAATTATATAATAGAATATTATAATATAAGTTAAACAATTATATATTATTATTATTAGTTTTTAAGACTTAATTCTTTAATAATTTTTCATTTTTAGTTTTTTATATATTTTTTTAATATTTTTTTAAAACTTAAACTTAATTCTTTTATGTTACTTTTAAAAAAGCTTGTTTATTAAATATTTTATTTAAATAATCATTTTTCTTATTATTTTAATTTTTAATAATATTTCTTTTTTAATTTTCACTTCAATTATTATAGTATTATTTTCATCTTTAATAATATTTTCTTTAATTTTTAATTTAATTATTATAGTATTAGTACTTTGGTTTTTTCTTATAGGCTATTCTATTGCTTTAATTAGTTATTATTATTGGCTAAGTAGTCAAGGGCTTTAGTCACTTATTTGGCTATTAATAGTATATAATAAACCTGGTTTTATAACAATTACTTTATATAATAATAATTGGCTTGTAACAATAAAAAGCTAATATAAGCTGGGTTTTTGTATTAAAAAAGGCTAAAAACCTTGATAATAATGATATTATTAAGTACTTCCTTAGTAATATATATAAATGAGTTATAAATTAATTATACTAGTTTGCTTATGTTATATAAGTTTTATTATAATATAATTCTTTTAATACTATTATTTTAATATTAAAATATTATTAAAATATGTTTTTTATTATTTTTATTCTATTTTTTAATATTATTATTATAAGTTTAATTTTAAAGCTTTACTATTGTATTATATATAAAAATAATATTAAAGTTTATATAAAAATACTAAAATAACTCTGGCTAAACTTAAACTATACTTTTATAATAAATTAAAAATAAATTTAAATATAAACTATTATAATTAATAATTTTTAAGTCATTAAGTAATAAATTTGTTTTTTTTTTAATTTTTTAAAAGTAATAGATTTTAAAAACTTTTATTTTATTATTTTCTTTTTATTAAAAAAAACTTTTAAAAAAACTTTTTTTTTATTTTAATAATAAAAATATACTTATTATAAATATTATTATTATTATAATAGCAAAGAAAACATAACAATAAGAAAAGAATATAAAAAGCTATAAAACTTTTATTAGTCTTGGGTAATTTAAGTTAAATTTATAGATTTAAGTAATAATTAAATAAAAGTCTTAATTATTAATTCATTTAAATTAATATAATAAAATTATATAAATTTAATATAAAAAATAATAATAAGTAGTATTTAATTAATACTTAAAACAAAAAAAATAAAAAAAAAAAGTAATAATAGTTTTAAATTTAAAAAAAATATAAATATTATAATAAAATAATTAAATTATATAAATAAACGTAAAAGGTTAATTGTTTATTATATAAGTTTAGTTAATTTCTTTTTTATTTTGTGGCCTGTCTTAGTATTTGTTTTTCTAGCATTTTCTTAAAAGCTATGTAACGCTATCCTAGAATACAGTCTGCACTATTATATTATTTTAATTATTAAATAACCTTGAAAAAATTAATTAATTTTAAAGTTAATTGTTTTTTATATTTTTAAGTGAATAGTTTAATAGTTTTAAATTATATTATTAATTTTATTATTATTATTAATACAATAAAGTTAAATTTATTTTTTTAGCAATATTATTTAAGATTTTAAAGCCTTTTAAAAATCTATAATTAATTTGATTTTAGTAATATTTATAATACTAATAAAACCAGCTTTTATTAGTAAATAATACCTTTATATAAATTATTAATAAGCTATAAACTAATTATAAAAAAAAAAAACCTTTATTATAATTTTCTTTTACTTAAATATAACTAATACTTCTTACTTAGACTTTTAAATTATTAATAAAATAATTAATTTATATATATGTAATAAAATAATATATATATTAATATATATTTAATATATTATTAAATAATAAAAAGATATAAATAATTAATAAGATTCTTTTTAAATAATTATAATAGTTTAATAATTAAATAATTAATTAAAACATTTCTTTTAATTAATAATTTTAATATATAAATAAAATATATTAATACTATAATTAAAACGTTTTTCTATTATATAATTATAATTTTTTTATTATTTAGTTTTATATAATCTTATTATAATTAATAAATTAAAAGATTATTAATAATTTAAAAGTTTCTTATATATATTACTAGCTTAAGTTTATTATTTGTTTTACTTTTAAAATAATAATCTATTAAATTATTATATTATTATATACTATTAATTAAATTATTAAATATAGTAATATAAAATCAAGAACTAGATTATTAATAATTATTAATTCACATTATAGTTTTTTAAACTTTAAAAGATCTTATAATTAAACTTTATAATTAAAATAAATTTTATAAAATCTTTTATTACTTATTATTATAAATATTATTTATTTTATAATATAACTTAATTATATTTTAATATTAATAAAGATTTTAATTAACTTATTAACTTAAAAAAAAATAACTTATAAAATTTAATAAAAATATCATTAATTAAATAATAAATATATTTTTAATAGATTAAACTTATTATAATAATAAGAATTTGAATAAATTATTACTTTTTGTAATTATATTACTAATATATTTAATATATTTAAAAAGGTTATTAAATTTAAAAAGTAATAAAAAATTTTAAATTATAAATTCTTTTATTACTTTTATTAACAGTAATAATAGTTTTTTTTATAGTTAATGTTTAGCTTAAAATTAAATAAAATATAAGGTTTAATTAAATAGTATTTTATAATAGCTTTAAGTATAAATAAATATATAACCTTGTTTATAGAATATTTTTTGTTAAAAACCTAGTTTTAATAATATTCTGTTTATAATAATATAAGTCTGGTTTTTCTGGGTATTATTATAAACCAGGTTTATTGTATTTATGGTCTTAAGTTGTTTGTATAAGGCTGTTATTCAAATGAATGAATTCCTTTATCTTCGTGTTCTTAAGTACTCGTAGAATATTTGGTTTTAAACTAAAAACTTTACGTTTTAGTTTAATTTATTATTTATTATTATAATAAATATATTATATAAAAAGTATATATAGACTTAGATTTAGTTTAATTAAGTATTTAAAAAACCTTGGTTTTAATAATATAATTAAAGCTTGAGTATTATAAAATTTAATAACTTATTATAGTAATAATATTAATTTTATTTTATAATTATTTTGTTTAAAATAAGAAATTCCTTTTATTATTATATTTTATATTATTAAATAACTTAATAAAATTCATATATACTTAAATTTATAAGTAACATAATCCACAAGTAAGCAAACTATATAAACAAATGGACTATTTATAAAATACATATAAAACACTATTTTTAATCTCTTTATAAAAACTATTAGTTTTTAATAAAATTTAATAAAATTATATATACAAATAAATTATTATATAATAATAGTAGAGTATTTTTCTTAAATTTTTTATAGTTTTATTTAATATTTTATTTTAAATTTAAACTTATAAAATATCTTATATAAACAGCTTATAATAACTTTTTAAATAAATTATATAAAATATAAAGAAAGTTTAATTTTAATATTATATTAATAATATATATAAAGTTTTATTAATTTTTATAAGAAGTTTAATGTTTTTAGCAGGGGGGGTTAATAAAACATAAAAAGTATTATATAAAGTGGTTCGCTTGCTTGTATAGTTCGCTTGCTCATGGATTATATTATAAGCTTTTATAATAAATATTATATTATAAATTTAAATTATAACTATTTAATTTGTTATATAATGAATTTATTTTTTTTTTTTTATTTTTGTTTTATGTTTAATATTATTAAGCTTTTTTATTAGTATATTTTATTTTTATTTACTGTTATATTTAATTTATAATTAAAACTTTTAAGTTAATAATAATTATGTAAATCTATATATAATAAATTTAAATTTAAACTAATAAAAACAATAAAAATAGTAATATTTATAACTTTTAAAATTATAACATTCTAGTCGTTCTTCTAACAAGAACTACAGGGTAGGTCTAGTTTATTGACAGAGGATTAAGATAAATCTAAGTAATAAGTAAATGTATTATAGTTTGGGTTATTAAATAATTAATAATGAATAATTATATTAATAATTGATTAAAGCTAATTTTATTTAAATAATATAAAAGATTATATAATAAATAAGTTTATTTTAATTATAATAATATAATATTTATTCTTATAGAAATAAACTAATACTTTTATAATTTATAATAAACTAATTGTATTATAACAGGTTTTTAATATTAAATCCTTTTAAACTTAATCAGGTTCTAGTAGGCTAATTAATATAATTGGCTAGTTTACCTGAGATTCTTTTAATTAATAAATAGCACGAGTATTATTAAAAGTAAGTCTGTTCTAGTATATGACTTAAATAGGGTTAGGTTATTATATTATTTCTTTTCTTTTAGTCTTATTTTTAAGGTCTTATTAGTTTATTAATAAATACTATTATTATTTGTTTTTTTTTTTTTATAATTATATATTTTTTTATTATGTTTTATAAGGTAAGTAAGATTGTTAAAATCTCTTAGGTTTTTAAACCTTAAGATAAAAAGTAAAAAATATTATTATTTAAAATGTTTTATTTTTATTATTAAATAAAGTTTTAAAGCTATTCTTTATTTCTGTTATTTTTAATTAGAGTTTAAAATATTTTATTATTAAATCTTTTAATATTTATTAAATATATTATTTTAAAAAAAAAATATAATAGAAATTAAGTTATAATATTATTATATAAGTTTTTTTTTATATAATAAGTATTTTATAATTTATTTTAATTTAACTTTTTTCTAGGATTTATTTTTTTTTTTTAAATTTTCTTATTCGATTCTATAAAAAAGTAAAAAAGTAAGTAAATAAATTATTTTAAATTTACTTAAGCTTTTAAAATATATTAGTTATTTTATAAGCAAAAAATTATAATAGTTTAATAGAATCTTAAAAGTTTTAAGCCTTTTAAAAAATAGGCTTAGACTAATAAAAAGCTTATTAAACTAAGCTAGCGTATTTTTGTTAAGAAAAAAAATAATTATTTAAAGTATTTTTTTAAATAGTCCTGGGATTAACTTATTAATTAGGCTTAATTAATATTATTTTTTATTAATCCTTTAAGCCTAGACTTTAATAGAATTATTATAGAATTGTCTAGGAGTAAGCTAAATATTTAATAAACTCTTATATATTTTTAGTATTAGAATAATTCTTTTATTTAATTAAATATTAATATTTATTATTTTTATAGTATATAATTAAAATTAATTCTATTTTATATTCTTTTTTAATTAAAAGTACTTTAATAAAATCATAAATAACTTTTCTAATATTTTTATTAATTAATATTTTTTTAAGTAAAAAAATATAAAAGATTAGGTATACTTATATTTTTTTTAGTAATAAAAGTTTATAATTAATATTTAAAATAATTTTCTTAACTAAATAAAATCTTAGTTTTTTAAAGTTTAATTTATTATTTAATTATATTATTTTAATAATTTTTTTTCTAAATTAATAAATTTTTTTTTTTTTTTTTTTAATTTATTTTAATTTATATATTTTTTTATTCTAATTTAAATAAACTTAAGTTATTTTTTTATAATTTAATATAATTCTTTTATTTTATTTACTTTAATTATAGTTTTATTTATAATAATACTATCTTTTAGTATCCTATAAATATTAAAGTTATAACTAAAATTAGTATATATAAGGCTTAAGCTTGTGGATTTTAAAATATTTATATTATAAATAATTTATATTAAAGATAAAGTTTTATTGAATTATTTTATTTAAGGTTAATATAGTATAAGTATTTTTTAATAATCTAATTAATTTATTTAATTTATTTATTTATTTATAAGTAATAAACTATAAGTTTATAGTTAATATTTAATTATTTTATTAATCTTTACTAAAACTTGAAAATAAAACTAATTTTTAATCTAAAATAATCTTTTTTTTAATAAATAAATATTTATATTATATAAAAATATATATAAATTTTTTTATTAATTAATTTTTAATAAAAATAAGCTTATTTAATTCCTTTATTAATAACTATTAAAATATTATCTTTAATTTTTATAACTCGTTTAATTTAATCCTTTTCTCCTCCCCTTTCGTCTTATTCTTTTTTCTCGTTTTTTCGGTATCCCCTTATCTTTACTTCTATCGTTTATATTTTAAAGCCTTGGTTTATTATATCTTCTATTTTATATTTTAAATCTATTCTTTAGCTTTAAGGCTTTAAAGTCTTCTTTTTTTATTTAAATCTTTTCTATTTTTTTATCTTTGTGTCTAAGGTATTAGTAGATTTTTTTTCCGGTTTTTTTAAGTTTAAGGGAATTTCCCCTTTATTTTTGTATTATTCTAGGTTTTTATTCTTTTAATTAATTTTTTAAGAATTTTTTTTTTTTTCTAGGATTAGTATTTTTTAATCTAATGGATTTCCGTATTATTGTTTTTAACTTAAAACGTGGTATTTAGTATATATTATATATAATACTTTTTTAAAGTTATATTTAAGATTTGTTTTATTATTTTAATCTTATTTTAGTTATAATCTACTTATTAGCTTAAAGTATTAATTTTATTATTTTTTAATTTTTTTTAATAAATTAAAAATATATTAAATTTAAAAAGATATTTCGTATATTTGATTTATTATTTATTAAATTATTGTATTCTAATAAATAAGAAATATTATTGTAGTTTCTATAAATCTTAATTTAATGCTTATTATTAAGAAATAGTATTTTTTTTTTTAAAGTTAAAATAATTGCTAGGATTTTTTATTATAGATAAATAGTTTAATTTAATCTTATATAAGGCTTATAAATAAATATAACTAGTTTTAATATATTATTTTTATTTTATTATTTTAATTAAGCTTTTAATTTAAAATTAAAAGAGTTTGTTTTTAAGTTTTATTTTTTTATTTAAGTTAAATATAATAAATATAAGTTTTTTAATAATTAATATTTTAATTTCTTTAAAAATATTTTATATATTATTTTTTTATATAAAAGCTTAGTTTTTTTTTAATTAATTAATAAAATATATATATAATTTTATTATAGTTTTTTAATAAATTATTAATAATTAACAAACTTAAAAAAGTTTTATATTTCTTTAATTATTATAGGTTTTAATTAATTTTATATTGTTTTTAATTTTAACAGGATTTATATAGATTTTATTTATATATAATATAATTTAAGAAAGCAATTTTTTATATATAGAATTTATATTTTTCTAGTTTAATTAAAAACTTAGTTTTTTTTAAACTTAATAAGTATCTAGTATATATATTATTTATGTTTTTTTAAAGTATTTAAGAAAATTAAAATATTATTAAAATATAATTATAAAAGATTTAAGTATTCTTTAAGTATATTATTAATTATTTGTTAGAATATTATAAGAGTATTTATTAATTTAAAAAATATAATAAAATATTTAAAAAGTTTAAACTTTATATAAAAGATTATTATTTATTTTTTTTTTTTTTAATATAAATAAAATTATATATTTCTTTTTTAAGTTAAGTATAAATTATTTTTTATTATAAAAATTTTTATAGTTTTATAATTAAAAGTTTAGTTTTTTAAGTATAATTTTATTAAGTTATTAATAGTCTATAATTAGTTATAGTTTTTTGTTTTTTTTTAAATAAATATTATAGGATATTTTATTTTTAAGATTAAGGGTTTAATAAAACCTTTAACTAATATATTATTAAGCTATTTTTAAAGTACTATAAGTTTTTTTTTTATTAAGATTATAAATCTTTTAGAATATAAAATTAATTTTATCTTTTAATATAATTTTATAATTCTATTAATTATACTTAGAGAGTCTAGTTTTAAGTATTTTATTATATAATTTAATATATTTTTAATACTCTTTTAGGATATTTTTAAATTATTTAATAAGATTTTTTTTTTTGTTTAAAAGTAATTGTTAATTTAATAGTTTATTAAGTTTTTTAAATATTTTTTTAAAAGATAGTAATAACTTAATAGGTTTTTTATTTATAATCTTTTTTATAGGTTTGCCTTGTTCTTTTAGGTAATTAATTAAGTAAGATATTTTTAGTTTTTTTTTTAAGTGTTTTATCTGGGGGATTTTTTTTTTTAGGTTTTTTTATTTAATATTAAATTATTGTAAAATTTCACTTTTTATATTTATTTTTAATTAAGGCTTTTATTTATATTTTAGTGAAATTAGCTAGTCTTTCAATTAATATAAGAGTTTATTATTTTATAATTATAAATATTCTAGGATTATATTTATATTTATTAAAGTTTATAAAGTTAAAAAAAATAAATTTTTTATACTTTTAGATTTTAATAAAAAGATAATTAATCTTTATATTAATTTATCTTTTATTATAAAAAAAGATTCCTCTTTTAATATAATAAAATAAATATAACTTATGTTTTTTTTTTTCTTTTATAAAAGTTATAAATAATTTATAGCTTATAAGATAATAAAATTATTTATTGTTCTATTATTTACTAATATAATAAAATACTATCTTTTAACTTATATTTTTAATATTAATTATAATTGTATATAGTAGTCCTTTTATACTGTATAAAAAGACTTTATTTAAAAATTATCCTATAACCTTTTTATAGGTAATAAGTCTTGTTTTTTACTTTTAAATTATAGATTTTATATTTTATAGTACTTTTTTAGCCTTAGGTGTCTTTTGTATTTTATATTATTGTTAGTGGTTTTTTAGGTTTTTTGTATAAGTCTAGGGATTAAATTTATATTTATATATCTCTTTGATTTCCTTTAAGATAAAATATTTATTTATAATAGTTATATTTTTTTATTTTTTTTTATATTAGTTTATTATTTTTATACTATTATACTTTTTATATATAGTCTTATAGTAGTTTTTAGTAATTCTTATATTTATAATTTTTTTTATTTTTTATTATTTTTTTGTAAGCTTTTTTAATACTTAAAAGGTTTTTTTTAATAGGCTTTTTTTACTTAATAAAAAGTTTATTTATATTATTTACTAAGATTATAAAAGTATTATTAATAATAATACTTTTTATTTAAATTAGTAATATATTTATAATCTTAATATAATTAGTATTAAATTATATTTATATTATTTTTTATGGTATATTTTAATAATTTTTTTTTACCTTTATGTCTTTGTTTAAGTATATTAATTTATTAAAGGGGCTTTAAATATTAGTTTATTTTATTCTTAAAGCTTTAATAAGTTAAATACTTATTATTATAGTAAATAGTTTAGCTTATTAATGTATGGTTTATTTTTTGTTTAATAATAGTGTTAAGTTATTATTTATTCTTAGGCTTAAGGACTAGTTTTTAGTACTTTTTATTCTTTCTTAGGCTTTTATAGTTTTATAAGATATATTTTATTTTATCATAGTTATAATACTTAACTTTCTCTTTTATTTATACTGTATTAAGGTTTATTTATTCTGGGTTTATATTGTGTGTATAGATAATAAGTTTTTCTTATTTCTTTTTATGGTTTAATTAGATTTAAGATTTTTATATTTTCTTTTTTTTTTTACTGGCGTTGCTTATATTAGTAATTATTAATCTTGATAATTATAGTAATATATTTAGTAAGAATATTTAATTAGTTTTTCTTATAAATCTTATTTTTAACTTTTTTTTTTAATTTTTTATAAAAGAAGTCTATTAAAGGTTTATTATTTTAGTCTAGTATAAAAAAGATTTAATGAAAGTATAAGGTATAATTGATTGTTAATTCTTGTTATTTTAAGCCTTGAAACTTTTATATAATAACTTTTTTTTTATTTACTGTTTTATAAATTAACTTAAAAATATTTTTAAACTTTTTATAATCCGTAAAGATTTTTTTTATTTTTATATTTTAATTATTCTTATTGTTTATTAAATAGTCTTGTATTGTTAGCTTAAATTAATTAAGTATTATTCTTTTTAAATAACTAGTTATATATAAAACCTTTATAATACTATTCTTTAGTTAAATTAAGTAAAATTAATAAATTACTTATAGTTAAATAAAAAATACTTATAATATACTAGACTTTTTAAAAAATAGTCTAGATTGTTTTAGTTTTATAACTTCTTTTGTATTTCTTTTTAATATTAGTATTACTTATTTTTTAAGTTATTAATTCTTAAGTTTAAGTTTTTTTAATTTAATAATAAGATTATTAAGGGTTATAGACTTGATTATTTTATTAGTAATTTTATATTACTTAAGACTTATAGTAATTTATTAAATAAGAGTCATTAATATATAATATTCTAGTTATTCTTTTAATAAGAACTATAGGATAGGTTTAGTTTATTAATAAAGAATTAGAATAAATTTAAGTAATAAGTAAATATATTATAATTTAAGTTATTAAATAATTAATAATGAATAATCATATTAATAATTAGTTAAAGTTAATTTTATTTAAATAATATAAGGGATTATATAATAATAAATTTATTTTAATTATAATAAGTATAATATTTATTTTTATAGGAATAAACTAATATTTTTATAATCTATAATAAGTTAATTATATTATAATAGGTTTTTAGTATTAAACCTTTTTGAACCTGATTAAGTCCTGGCGGGCTAATTAAAATAATTGGCTAGCTTGCCTGAGGTTTTTCTGATTGATAAGTGGCACGAGTGTTACTAAAAGTGGGTTTGTTCTGGTATATGACTTAAACAGGGTTGGGTTGTTATAAAAATAATACTTTTTTATTAATAATATTATAAAAAAAGTATAATATTATAAGATTATATATAAATTTATTAAAAATTTATATAAAAAAAATTAATTTACTTAAAAAACCTATTATATAAATATAAAAAGAAACTTATTTAATTTATAAAAATAAGTTAAAAATAATTTATTAATCTTTTTTTAAATAACACTGCTCCCCTTCGTCCGTTTCTTTTCCCCGGTCTTCTCTCTCCCCTCTCCGTCCTCCTCTCTCTTTTTCTTCCTCCCCCCTCCTCTCCCTTTCCGTTCTAATTCTCCCCCTTCTTCTCTTCCCCGGCTCTTTTCTCCCTTCCCTTTCTCCTCTCCTGTTTCTCCTCCCGCTTCTACTTGTCCCTTTTCCCTTCGTTTTCTTACCTCTAGTAATTCTTTTTTAAATATAGTGGCTATAAAATGACCTTAATACTCCTAAAGCTTTAATTCTATTATTCCGGTTTTTTAAACAATCAATTAAATTAAACTTAAATTTATATATACTTTTTGTATAATATATTTACTATAATAATAAATAATAAACTAAGAGATAAAATTCTTTAGTTTAAAATTAAATATTTTATAAGTATTTGAAAGTGTAAAAATAAAAGAAATTATTTATAGTTAACTAGAGTTATAATTTTATATAAATAGCTTAAGACTATAAATATAATATAATAAATAATAACTATTAATCGCTAAATAAATAATTAAAGCCCTTAATTACTTAACTAATACTAGCAGCTAATTAAAGCTATATGTAATAAAATAGCTTATAAAAAGAATTAAATACTAATACTATAATAGTTAAATTGAAGGTTAAAAAAATATTATTAAAAACTAAAATAATAAAAAAAGATTATTAAAATAAAATATTTAATAAACAAGTTTTTAAAAATTAAAATAAAAAGATTAAGTTTATATTTTAAAAAAGAAATATTAAAAAATATAAAAAAACTAAGAAATAAAAGTTTACAAAAATCTAGATTTTGAATAGTTAATAGTAATAGTATATATAATTATTTAATTAATAAAATAGTATTTTGTTATATAATTGTAAAAGAGATAAAGGATTTAAATTTTTAATATAATTAATAAAATAATAAAAGTTAAATAATATAATTAAATAAGCCAAATAAACTTATTTTTTTAAAAAAAGATTAAATACTTATATATATTTTTATTATTAATTATTTAAAATTTAACTTTTTTTATAAATTTTTTTTTTTAATAGTTTTTATAAAAAAGCTTAATTATAAAAAAACTATAAGATTAAATTTAGGCCCAAATCAACAAAAACAATAAAAAGAATATAATATTTATAATCCTTAAAATTAAATTATTTTATTTGTAATATTATAATAAAACTATAATATTATAATAATAATTATAATTTTATTACTAATAAATATAAATAATAATAAAAAAACTTAATTAAAATACTTATTATTTAAAGATAAAAGAAAACGTTTAATTTATAAAAATATATTAAGAATAATTTATTAATATTTTAAATCGCGTTCTCACTTTAATTTTTTTTAATTATATATAATATCTAAATCTCTAATTAAACCTTCAAATTATTATCCCCCTTTAAAGGACAAGTCTGCCTGGCTTATTTATTATCTTATTTAACTTTTATTATCTTATTAAATTATTTAATAAAATTAATTATATTAAAGATTTAAGTCTTATACATTCCATTTAATTATATAATAAAATATTAGTTATATAATAATATAATTAAAGTATTAGTAAAAAATTATATATATTATTACTTTTAACTATTTAAAATCTAGCTTTTTATTAAATTTTATTTTCTTAAATAACTTTTTTTATATCCTTTAGTATTTTTTTTTTCTTAGAATTTAAGTTTAGTTTTCTTGCTTTAGTTTTAAAAGAACCTGGCTTTTGAATATCCTGTTTTAATAGCCTATTTTTTATTACCTTAGTCTTTAATAATATCTTTATTAGCCTTTAATTTAACTATTATAGTATTAGTATTTAATTCTTTCTTATAGGCCATTCTATTACTTTAATTAACTATTATTATTAGTTAAATAATCAAAGGCTTCAGTTACTTACTTAGCTATTAATAATTATTGTTTATTATTGTATTTGTAGTCTTAAATTATGTATATAAGACTATGATTTTAGTCAAGTATAAATAATTTTTTTTATTTTTATACTTTTAAATACTTATAAAATATTTAACTTTAAACTAAAAAACTTTATCTTTTGGTTTATTATTTATTATTATAGTAAATATATTATAAAAAGTATATATAAGTTTAAGTTTAATTTAATTAATTGTTTAAAAAACCTTAACTTTAATAATATAATTAAAACTTTAATATTATAATTTAATATACAGGTTATAATTATAAAAGTCTAATAACTTATTATAATAATAATATTAATTTTAATTTAATGGCTATTATATTTAAGAAAAAAGATTATTTTTATTATTATATTTTATATTATTAAATAATTTAATAAATTAATTTATATTTAAATTTATAGGCATAAGTTTTTATAGTAAATATTATCTTATTATAAGTTTATTTATAAAAAAAACTTTTTACTTTTTTCTCCCCCCCCGTCCATTACCTATCCCCCTATTCTCCTTTTTTTTTTCCCTCCTCTCCCCCCTCTCCCTCCCCTCCTCTCCTCTTTTTTCCCTTCCCCCTCTTTCCTCTCCCCTTCTCTTTTCCCCCCTTGCCTTTCTCTTCCTCTTCTTCTTCTTCTTCCCTTCCTTCTCTCCTCGCCTCTTCTCTTCTCCCCTTCCCCCCTCCCCCTCTCCTCTTCCTCTTTCTCCCCCCCCTCCCCCTGCCTCTTTTCTCTTTTTTTTCTTCCCTTCCCTTTTCCCTTTTTCTCTCCCTCCTCTCCCCCCGTTTCCCTTTTCTCTCCTTCCTTTTCCCTCTCTTTTTTTCCCCTCCCCTTCCCCTCCCCTCCTCCTCTCTTTTTTTTCTTTTTTCTCTTTTTCTCCCCTTCCCCCTTCTCCCTTCCCTCTCCTCCCCCCTTCCTCTTTCTTTCTTTCCTCTTCTCCCCCTCCTTGCCCTCTCCTCTCCTCGTCTTCTCCCCGGTTCCTTCCCCTCCTTCCCTTCGCCTTTTCCTTGCTTTCGCCCCCCGCCCCTCTCCTTTCTCTTTCCCCGTCCCCCCCGCGTTTTCTCTCTCTCTCCCTCCTCTCCCCTTCCTCTCTCCCTCCCTTCCCCTCCTCGCCCTTCCTCTTTTTCTTCTTTTTCCCCCCTCTCCTTTCCTTCTTTCTTTCCTTTCTTTCTTCCCTTCTGTTCTTCTTCTTCCTTCCCGGCTTTTCCTTTCTCCCTTCCCTCTCTCTCTCCCCCCCCTCCTCTCTCTTCCTCCCCCGTTTTGCTTCCTCTTCTTTCCTCTCCCCTCCCTCTCCTCCCCGCTTTTCCCCCGTCCTCTTCCTTTCTCCTCTTCCCTCCTTTCCCCCCCTCCTTCCCTCTTTCTTCTCCTTCTCCCCCCCCCCCCTCCTCCCCCCCCCTCCCCCCTCCCTCCTCTCCCCCTCCCCTCCTTTTCCTCTCCTCCCCCTCCCCCTCCTCTCCCTTCCCCCTCCCTCCCTTTTCCCTCCCCTCCTCTTCCCCCCCTTCCCTCCCCCCCCCTCCCTTCCCCCGTTTCCCCCTCTTTCCTCACTCCCTTAAACCTTTCTTCTTTAGTTATCTAAATTCAAATTTTAATAAAAAGACTTTTTTTAAAATTAATAATTATTATATATATTAGAATTATAAAACTTAAATAACTTAAAATATAAAAAACCTTAAATTTAAAAAATATTAAATTAATATTAATTTATATATATAAACATTTATAAACTATTAAAAAATATAATACTATAAAAATATCAAAAAAAATTAATATATAAATAAATTTATTAAAGATTTATAAATTATAATTAATAAAAATAATTCTTGTATTAATAAATATTATTATTAAATATAAAATATATTTAATTTAATTTTAATATGTTATTATTATATTAAAAAAACTTAAAAATTTAAAAATTTCCATATAATCCTTTATTTTATTATTCTCTATCCTAATTCTCTATCTCTATATTATTATCCTTTAACTTTTACTTTCCTCTATTTAAAACTTTTTATAATTTAATTTTATAATATCATTTACTATAAAAGCTTATACCCGCGGATTTAAATATAAATTAATCTTATTAAATTATTTAATAATAAAATATAATAATAAAAGTAATTCTTTCTCTTAAATATAATAATTATAAAATAAAATTAATACTATTATAATATTAAAGTTTTAATTATATTATTAAAATTAAAATTTTTTAAACAATTAATTAAACTAAACTTAAACTTATATATACTTTTTATATAATATATTTACTATAATAACAAATAATAAACTAAGAAATAAACTTTTTTATTTAAAGCTAAATATTCTATAAGTACTTAAGAGTACAAAGATAAAGGAATTTATTTATTTAAAACTTGACTAGAATTGCTTATAGCCTTATATAAATAATTTAAGACTATAAATATAAATAAATAATAACTTTTAGTAAGTTATTAATAGTTAAGTAAGTGACTAAAGCCCTTGACTAAATTAATAATAATAGTTAATTAAAATAATAAATAGCCTGTAAGAAAGAACTAAATGTTAATGCTATAATAGTTAAATTAAAGGCTAAAGGAGATATCGCTAAAGACCAAGGCAATAAGAAAGAGGCTATTAGAATAAAATATTTAATAGACAGGCTCTTTTAAAGCCAGGGCAAGAAAATCAAGCTTAGGCCCTAGAAAAAAAAATATTAAAGGATATAGAAAAAACTAGGAAATAAAGATTAATGGAAAGCTAGATCCTAGATACTTAACAGTAATATTATATATAATCGTTTAATTAATACTATAATGTCTTGTTATGTAATTGAACGGAATATATAGGACTTAGATCTCTGATATAATTGATAAGATAATAAAAGTTAAATAATACAATTAAGCGAGCCAGGTAGACTTGTCCCTTAAAGGGGATATTTAAAATTTTAATTTTATTAATTATATAAATTAAAAATTATATAATTATTAAAATAATATAATTATATTTTAATAAGAAATAATTAAAAATTTATAAATTAATAATAAAAATTCTTTAAAAATTTTTTTTTTTATTTATATTATTTTTATTGTATATTGTACTATTATATAAACTTTTAAAATATAATAATTAATTTTAAAATAAATAATTCTTTTTAAAATTTCTAAAAATCTTTTTTATTTTATTTTTTTTATAATATATTAATAATACGCTATTTTATAATAATAAGGAATAATAAGCCTATTGTTTTTATTATTAGTCTCTTATTATTCAATTATACTAACCTAATCTAAAAGATAATTCTTAAGCTAGTTATTCTTCTAGAATATTTTATTTACTTTCTAGTCTTACTTTTATTATCTATATATAGAAGACAATCTTTTACTTTTTTCTTAGTTAAATTAGACTTAAATAAATATTCTTTTCTTAACCTATTTTTACCTTATAGCCTAAGTAACTATACTCTTTTAATCTAAGTGACTAAAAATCCCTATAAGCCTAACTTTATTACGGATTAGTATAATCTTTTCTGCGCTTTTAAAACCTTTAAAAAAGGTTTTTAGATTAGGATTAATAATAGCTTATTTAAGCTATTAGTTATCCTATTTATTATTGCTATAAAAAGCTATATATGCTTGAGTAGCCTATTTTTTATTAATAATATATATTTAACTTAAAAAAATATAATATTATTAATAATAAAAATAAAATTTTTAAAAATTTAAATTTATAAAAAATTAAAATAAAGATTTATAATAAAAACTATTAATTAAATTAAAATAAAAAAATAACTTTTTATTTTTATAATTTCTTTTTCTCTCCCCCTTCTCCCCCTCCTCTCTCCCCTCCCGTTTTTTTTCTCCTTTTGTCTTCTTCGCCCCCCGCTTCCCCCCTCCTCGCCTCCTCTCTCTCCTCCCCTCTCCCCTCTTCCCCCTCTCCCCGCTTCTCCCCCCTCTTCCCTCCCCCCCCTCTCCCCCTCCTCTTTCCCCCCCCGGCTTTTCCCCCCTGTTCCCCCTCCCCTTCTTCTCCTCCCGCCCCTTTCCCCCTCCCCTCTTTCTCCCTTCTCCCGTCCTCCCTCCCCCTTCTCCCTCTTTCCCCTTTTCCCCTTTTCCCCCCTCCCCGTTTTCCCGGTTCTCCGCCTTTCCTTCCCTCTCCCCCTTTCCTCTTCCTCTCCTTCTCTCTCCCCCCCCTCCCCTTCTCTCCCTTTCTTTTTCTCCCCTCCCTCTTCCCCTCTCTCTTCTTCTCTCCCTCTCCTCCTCTCCCCCCCTCTCTTCTTATTTCTTTCTTCCTTCTTTCTTCCTCCTCCCCCCCCCCTTTTTTTTCCGTTTTCTCTCCCCTCTCCCGCTTCTTTCCCCTTTCCTCCCCCCCCCTTCCCCCCTTTCTCCTTCCCTCCTTCCCTCCTTTCCCCCCGCTTTCTCTTTTCCCTTTCTCCTCGCTTTCCCCCTCTCCTCCCTCCTTCCCCCCTCTCCTTCCTCTTCCTCTCCCCCTCGCTTCCCTCCTCCTCGTTTTTTTTTCTTTTTTCTTTTCCTCCTTCCTTCCTCTTCTTCTTTCTTCTTTTTCCTTTTTTTTCTTCCTCTTTTTTTTCCCTTCCCCTTTTTCTTCTTCCTCCTCTTCTCCCCCCCCCTCTTTTTTTTTCCCTCTAAACTTTATTAAAAAGCTTATAAAAAAGTCTAGGATAAAGTTAAGAAAAATAAAAGTAAAAAGCTAGAATAAATAATACAATTATAAATAAAAAAACTATAATAATAATAATAATAATAATAGTAAATAATAATAAAATTATTATTTTACTTTTTTATATAATAATTATATTAAATATAAATAGTATTAGTAAAAAAAGTATTATAATTAATAAAAGATTAAAAACCCATTGAAAAGTAAACTTATATTAAAAAAAAAAAAAAAAATTTATAATCAGACTTTAAATAATAATAAGAAAAATAAGAATAAAATTATAAATATAATAATAAGTATTAAAAAAAACTTAAATAAAAATAAATTAAAAGTAAAATAAAAATATAATTAAAAAAACTTATTTTATAATATTTATGATTTAATTTTGTGATATAATGTTTGCTGTGGAAGCTTATGTTTATAAATTCGAATATAAATCAATTTTATTAGATTATTTAATAATATAAAATAATAATAAAAGTAATTCTTTTTCTTGGATATAATAACTATAAAATAAAATTAATATTATAAACTGTTATAATAAGTTATTAAACCTTATAACTTGTATATTAAATTATAATATTAAAGTTTTAATTGTGTTATTAAAGTTAAGGTTTTTTAAATAATTAACTAGGCTAAACCTAAACTTATATATACTTTTTATATAATATATTTACTATAATAATAAATAATAAACTAAAAAATAAGTTTTTTAATTTAAAGTTAAATATTTTATAAGTATTTAAGAGTATAAAAATAAAAGAATTTATTTATTTGAATTATATAGAATAATATATTTGACTAGAATTACTTATAGTCTTATATAAATAACTTAAGATTATAAATATAAATAAACAATAATTATTAATAGCCAAGTAAGTGACTAAAGCCTTTGACTAAACTAATAATAGTAGTTAATTAAAGTAAAAGAATAGCTTATAAAAAAAAAGCAAATATTAATATTATAATAGTTAAATTAAAAGTTAATAAAGATATTATTAAAGACTAAGGTAATAAGAAATAGGTTATTAAAATAAGATATTTAAAAGCCAGGTTCTTTTAAAACTAAAGTAAGAAAATTAAGTTTAAGCCTTAGGAAAAAAAGATATTAAAAAATATAAAAAAAATTATTTAAAAAAATAAAGATTAATAAAAAGTTAAATCCTAGATAGTTAAAAGTAATAATATATATAATTTTTTTATTAATATTTTAATTATATTATTATATAACTAATACTTTATTATATAATTAAATAAAATATATAAGATTTAAATTTTTAATATAATTGATTTTATTAAATAATTTAATAAAATAATAAAAGTTAAATAATATAATTAAATAAGCTAGGTAGACTTATCCCTTAAAGAAATTATTTTATAATATTATTTTTTAACATAAGTATAAGTAAATATATTTTAATTTTTAATTTAATTTATTCTAATTTTATCATTAATAAGAAAAATTCACATCTTAAAATAATCATCTTTTATTTTAATCATTACAATATATATATCTATATATATATATATATATATAAATAAAATATTATTAAAGAATACTAGTATAATTACTAAAATAATATATAAGTGTAAGAAAAGCAAAGATAATATAAAGTTAATAGAAGCCCGGGGAAATCCCTGGAAAAAGGCTAGAAAAACTAGTCCGGCTAATGTTCGGCTAATGCCCAGGGAAATCCCTGGAAATCCCCGGATAGAAATAACTAGTTAAACCTTAAAAAAATCCCTGGAAATCTTTAAATAAAATTATTTAAAACTTTTCTAGGATTTCCTTAGAATAAGTAATTATATTTAACCACCAGATATCTAAGAATTTCCCTTAAATAAAAAATA
This sequence comes from Cladobotryum protrusum, assembly GCA_004303015.1. NCBI lineage: Eukaryota > Fungi > Ascomycota > Sordariomycetes > Hypocreales > Hypocreaceae > Cladobotryum > Cladobotryum protrusum. The sequence goes on along the minus strand of RZGP01000014.1, from coordinate 32,768 downwards.
TATATATATAAATAAAAAAATAAAATAAAAAAAAAAATTATCTTTTTCTTAAACTATTATTATATATTTAAGTTTAAGAATAAAAAGATTATTAATATAGTATTTTATTTTGTTTTTATTCCTAATTAATTATTTAATATATTAAAAGATATAACTATAATAATTAATTATAATTATAAAAGATTTATTAATTTTATAAGTTTATAAAAATTAATAATTATAAAAGGTAAAAGATTTAAATAAATGTTTTTTTTTCTAAAAAACTAGTTTAAGAAATAATTAATATAATAGCAAAGAAAACATAATAATAACAAGAGGATATAAAAAGCTATAAAACCTTTGCTAGTCTTAGATAATTTAAATTAAATTATAGATTTAAGTCCTTAAATAAAGATTTTAATTATTAATTGATTTGAATATAATAAAGTTATATTTTATAAGAGTTAATACTTTGATTAAATGTTTAAAATAAAAGAATAAAAGAAATAAAAATAATAATAGCCTTAAATTTAAGAATAAATATAATATTATAATAAAATAATTAAATTATATAAATAAAAGTAAAAGGTTAATTATTTATTATATAAACTTAATTAATTCTTTTTTTATCTTATAGTCTATCCTGGTATTTGTTTTTTTAATATATTTTTAAGAAACTATATAATATTACCCTAGATATAATTTGTATTATTATATTAAGTAATATAATAAAAGTATAAAAATATAATAAAAGAAAAAATAATAAGTTTTTTTTCTAGACTATAGGTTTTTTAATTATATATAATAGAAAAAACTAAAGTATTATATATTTAAAAAATTCCTAATAGTTTTTTATATTTTTTTTAATATTTTTTCTTTAAAATATAAATTTACTTTTTTATATTTTAATTTTAAAAAAACTATTTATTAAATATTTTATTTTCATAATATTATTTCTAATATTTAATTTATTTATCATAATATTAATATATAATTTTCTTTTATAAATTATTTTATTATGTATAATTTTAATTAATTATTATTATTTTTTTTAAAACTTTAGTTTATTTCTTTAATTATTTATAATAATCATTTATTTCTATTTTTACGTTCTTAAGTATTTATAAAATATTAAATTTTAAATTATAAATATTTATTTTATTAGTTATGATTTATTATTATAATAAATATATTATATAAAAGATTTATATAAGTTTAAATTCAATGTAATTAATTATTTAATAAAGTTTAATATTTATAATTTATATTATATTTAATATATAAATTATTTAATAACTTTTTATAGTAATTTATAATATTAATTTTATTTTATAATTCTTACATTTAAAAAAAAGTACTATTTTTAATTAATAATAATAAAAAACCTATAATAACAAATAAATATAAAAATTATAAAACTTTTATTAATTTTTATCTTTTTTTAATAAATTTCTTAATTAATTTTTTTAGTTTTTTTTTTTTTTTTCTTATTTTCCTTTTTTAATAAATTTAAACTTTTATTTTATTTTATAATTTATTATTTATAATTTAATTTTATAATATAATATTTACTATAAAAGCTTATACTTACGGATTTAAATACAGATTAATCTTATTAAATTATTTAATAATATAAAATATAATAATAAAAGCAATCCTTTCTCTTAGATATAGTAGTTATAAAATAAAATTAATACCATCTTATCAATATAATACTAAAGCTTTAATTATATTATTAAAGTTAAGATTTTTCAAGCAATTAATTAAATTAAATTTAAACTTATATATACTTTTTATAGAATATATTTACTATAATAGCAAACAATAAACCAAACTAAAAGATAAAGTTTTCTAGTTTAAAGTCAAATATTTTATAAGTACTTAAAAGTATAAAATAAAAGAATTTATTTATTTAAACTATATAAAATAATATTCACAGCCTCATACAAACAACTTAAGACTACAAATATAAATAAACAACAACTATTAATAGTCAAGTAAGTGACTAAAGCCCTTAACTAAACTAATAACAATAGCTAATTAAAACAATAAAATAGCCTATAAAAAAACCAAATACTAATACTATAATAATTAAATTAAAAGCTAATAAAAATATTATTAAAAACTAAAATAATAAAAATAAATTATTAAGATAAAATATTTAAGAGCTAGGTTCTTTTAAATTTAAGGCAAAAAAACTAAGCTTAAACCCTAGAAAAAAAAATATTAAAAGACATAAAAAAAGTTAAGAAATAAAAGTTAATAAAAAACTAAATCTTAAATAATTAAAAATAATAATATATATAATCTTTTTATTAATACTTTAATTATATTATTATATAACTAATGCTTTATTATATAATTAAATAAAATATATAAAACTTAAATCCTTAATATAATTAATTTTATTAAATAACCTAATAAAATAATAAAAGTTAAATAATACAATTAAACAAGCTAGACAAACTTGTCCCCCAAAAGGAATAATTTATTTATATATTTATTTTTTTAATATTCTTTTATAAAATTATATAATATTATTTTATGTTATAATTATTATTAAATTATTATATTTTATATTCTTTTATAATTTAATAAAGTTTATTTAAATATAAATTTATAATTATAAACCTTTATAATAAATATTTTTATATAAAATTAAATTATAAAGTAAATTTGTTTAATAATATTATGTTAAAAAGATTATAAAATCTCCCAACCCAATCATTAAAAACCCATTTTTATTCTATTATACTTTAATTCTTCAAGTCATTCAAAACAAAATCTTTCAATATATTAATTAAAATATATATATGTTAGTTATTCTTTTAATAAGAATTATAAAATAGGCTTAATTTATTAACAAAAAATCAAATAAATTTAAATAATAAATACAAATATTATTGTTTAAGTTATTAAATCATTAATAGTAAATTTATATTAATAACTAGCTAAAATTAATTTTATTTAAATAATATAAAATTTATATAATAAATTTATTTTAATTGTAATAATATAAGGTTTATTTTTATTAAAATAAACTAATAACCTATAAGTTAATAAGAATTAAATTAATTTTATTTAAGCTATTAAACTTGTTTAAGTTAATTTTTATTTAAGTTAATCTTAATTAATTCTTTTTCCTGTGGTTTTTTTTATAATTATATTTTAATTAATTGAGTATTTTTTTTTTTTTTATTTATTATACTTATAAAAGCTAAAGGCTTATAAAGCGGCTATCTATTTATTTAATATTTATTAAAATATATAATAGCTAGTTGTTTAACTATTAAGCTAGTAGTATAAGTAATAGTATTTTTTTAAATATACAACTTCTTTATTCTTATTTCCACGTTTTAAATATATCCCTTTACCCTAGCCTTTAAGGGCACATATAATTAGTTTTTCTTTTAACTTTTAATTTCCTTACTAAGTATAGCCTTTTCTTAGGTATAGCCTTTCTGCAAGGATTTTTATTAATATTATAGGATATTATTTTTTTATGTAAAGTTTATCTTGTATAAGCTTTACTATTAGTAAAGAAACAGGGGAACTAATTCTATTTTTAGTACTATTTTTCTAACAATTAGGCTTCGGGTAATCTAAAGATAAGCTAATATACTATAGTTAAAGCAAAACTTATCCTTAGTATAAGAAAGGTAGGATTCAAACCCACGATCTTTCAAGATAAGTCACCAGGCACTATTACCACTGCGCCACTCCCCCTTAATAAAGTATACAAGTATTACTAACAGTAACTTTAATTTTGTAAATAATATAAATGTAAGGTTAAGTTATTATAAAATAAATATTAAACTTTTTTAAATTATAATTTATATAATAATTTATTTAATTATATAAACTAAACTTTTTATAATTTTTTATTTATTATAAACTATTTTATATAAAAAAACCATAGAAATTAATAAGCCTATTATTATTATTATTAACTTATTATTATTAAATTATCTTAACTTAATTTAAAAAACAAGTATTAAACTAATTATTTTTTTAAAATCTTTTATTTACTTTTTTTTAATTTTATATTTATTATCTATATATAAAAAATAATTCCTTGTTTTTTATTTAATTAAACTTAACTTTAATAAATATTTTTTCCTTACTTACTTTTATTTTATAACTTAAATAATTAAACATTTTTAATTTTAATAATTAAAAGTTCTTATAAACTTAATTTTATTATAAATTATTATTATTTTTCTTATACTTTTAAAACCTTTAAAAAAGTTTTTAAATAAAAATTAATAATAGCTTATGTAAGTAATTAATTATTTTACATATTATCATTATTAAAAACTATATATACTTAAATAACTTATTTTTTATTAATATTTTTATAATTTAATATTTTATTAAAAGCTTTTAAAATCTTTATAAAAATATTTATTAACTATTATAATAATATATAAAAATTAAAATAATTATTAAATTAATTTATAATTATATTTTTACTTAATAAAATCTTTTATTAATTAAAAATAAAAAAAGAATAGTTATAATTTAATTTTATAATATAATATTCATTATCAAAGCTTATGCTTATGAATTTTAATATAAATTAATTTTATTAAATTATTTAATAAAATAAATATAACTATAAAAGTAAATTCTTGTTATATATAATAGTTATATAATAAAATTAATATTATTTTATAAATTATTATAATACGTTATTAAACTTTTTTATAATTAAAATACCAAACTATAATATTAACGCTTTAATTGTATTATTAAAACTAAGGTTTTTAAAGTAATTAACTAAACTAAGCTTAAACTTATATATATTCTTTATGTAATACATGTATTATTATGATAAACAATAAACTAAATTAAAAAATAAAAACTTTTAATTTAAAATTAAATATTTTATATATATTTAAAAATATAAAATAAAAAAGATTTATTTATATTTAATTAAAATTGTAATTTTTATAAATAAGTTAAAATTATAAATATAATAATAAAAAATAATTATTAATAATTAAATAAACAATTAAACCTTTAATAAAATTAATAATAATAATCAATTAAAATAGTAAAATAATTTATAACAAAAACTAAACATTAATATTATAATACTTAAATTAAAAGCTAATAAAATATTATTAAAAATTATAATTAGAAAAAATAAACTATTAAAATAAATATTTATAAATTAAGTTTTGTTAAAACTAAAGTAAAAAAAATTAAATTTAAGCTTTAAAAAAGAATATTTAAAAAATATTTCAAAATATTTAAAAAAATAAAATAATAAAAAACTAAATTTTAAATAATTATTAATACTTTAATTAAATTAGTAATTAAGACTCAATTTAATGTTTTTTACTTAACTTTTAATTTTTAAAATAACAATAAAAACTATATAATAAATAAATTTACTTTAATAATAAACTAATTTTATTTTAATATATAACTTAAATAAAATCAAATTATTGTATTAATTTAAAATTTATTAATTTTATATTTTTTTAAACTTTTTTATAAAAATATTATAATATTATTATATTTTATTAATTAAACATTCAATATATATTATTATAAATTATTAACTATATATTCTTTCTATAATTTTATTATTTCAATAAATTATATATAATATAATAATTAAATTTTAAATATAGATTTTTATATATAAAAACATACTATTCCTAGTAATAAATAAACATAATTATTCTAGGCTTTTATGGTTATTCCGCTAATTTTTGCTTAACTAAGGGGTAAGGCCTTTAGTTGGCCCTAAGAAAAGGCAAGCCTACTGGTAATAAATTTATTTCTATTTGTCTTCAGTTGGTGTGAGTGTTAAGATTGTCAGGTTCTTACCTTTGAAGTGTATATGTTTTTAGTTTATCATACTTAATTTCTCCTTCCCGCAAACAAATGGCATGCTAGTTATTATTTCCAAACACTCAAACATCAACAATTGAGTTCAGTGCTCAATCCTAATGAAGGAAGCAGACTCTCATCAATGTCTCCAAGCAAGCATAATCGCTTAGCCTCATATCGCACACCTCAGATCGTAAATCAATCTCCGTAAATCAAGCTAGACCTTTTCCAACGCAACATCTGCAATATTTCAGAGTGGCAAATTGACCTCTATATTAGGTAAAAACATCATATCCGCGTCGGGATTCGGATTGGGCACTTATAGGCTTACTCCTGTGGTGAACACGAATGCGCAATAGCCTGGCCGGTTTGAGGGTATACGATGTAGGAGACTATTCTTTGGACATAATTTCTCTTTGAGATAATTCATTTTTGAGATAAAATTTATGCAATCAATTAAAATACTGGGGACCCTTATCTGGATTCCTCGTCCACCTCCTGCGCAGCTTTCACCCATTCTGGCCTGACTACAGATTTTATATCCTTGGAAACGCCCAACCACATCAGATCTGGACGACTGTAGTGCCCCGTGCAGTCGGCAAACATTCTGACCTTGAGCAACTCGTCCATGTCCAAATCTCCATAGAGGATCGTCTCTGTCGTGTCATCTACTGGCTCTGTCAAACGCCGTCCATCTGGGCCAAAGATGGCGGAATTACCGCCTCCTGGAGAAGACATCAAGACCCCCTCTGCAGTCCTTAACTTTTCGATTCCCTTTTCCGTTATGAGAGTGGCACAGTGTAAAACAAACGCCCCGGCCTCGATAGCATACGTGCGAGAAATGGTTTGACAGCCTGGGAAAAGTTAGCATGGGCTGGTAAATGACCTTAAGCTCATACCTTCTCCGCTCATGGACCACATGCCGGGATTTTTTGTAAGGGGCAGTGCTTGGCCATGCAGCAATGTGAATTTCTTCATGCTGAGCGATTGTATTGTACTTGAGCAATGGCTGGATATGCTCCCAACAAGCCAAGCTCCCCACCCTCGCGAATGGAAGTTCTACGACACTCTGTAAGCAATGACCAGAGGCATCTCCAAACACCGTTCTTTCTTGGTGCGTTGGCTTCATCTTCCGTCGATGCATCTTGATCTCGCCATCAGGTCCGATTAACGCCTGCGCAATAAAGAGTGAGTTACTGGAGACTCTTTCTGAAAAGCCTAATGACACGGCTATGCTATTTTCTCTGGCGCAGTCTTGGATGGTCCGCATCTCCTCCGATTCCAGACGCATAGAATTCTTTATGTATGCAATATTGAGTTCAAAGTCAACGACGCGAGACCTATTCATAAATGAGTCAGCTGGGCAGCATTAGAAGTTGGGGATTTTGGATATGCGACAACCATATCCAGCAAGGGTAGCCAGGAATCCAAGTTTCCGGAAAGGCAATAAGCTGAGCGTTATTAGATGCGGCTTCTCTGATGAGCTGACATGTCTTCTCCACTGCAGCAGTGAGATCGATCCAAGCCGGCTCAGCCTGAGTGACGGCGACACGAACGGTGCGAGACATGGTCGCCGATGATGCAAATGGGGTAAATGATGAATTGTCACAGTGTAAGCCTTATTTTCCTGGTCTGGGAGGGGAGAGCCTTTATGTATCTCGACATCAATAATGCCTCACCTCGTTTACTAAACCTCCTCATCTTGTTTACTAAACCTCCTTACTTTGTTTATTAAGCCTCCTCAAGAACGTGACACGGCATATGTACCAAGTAACTTTACGACACTGCATATTGGAGACTCTGTCTCATGATTACTCGGTGACATTGTCATTGGTAGATGTGGAGTCCTGCAGTCGTTTGGCCCTTAACGAGTCAACTCCGCGGGCGTCGACTGACATGGGTCTCAATGGATATGGTTACTTCCACTCGGCAATTGCTTATGAGTATAGTTATTCGGGCTGTAATTAACTTTTTGAAGCTAGCTTTTTGTATAAAGGTCTTCCTTATACAAAATATATGAAGTATTATTTTAATATATAATATTAATTTAAATATATTATATATTTAATTAAATTAAAATTAATATATAATAATTTTTTTATTATAAGTATAAGTTATATTATAAAATCACTAGTTATTATTATTATTATATGTATTACTTTAACTAGCTTTGTAAATATATAATACTTTAATCCCTTTACTATTATATATAATTAAAAAACTTACAATACAAGAAAAAAACCTATTACTTTTTTTTTTGTTATGTTTTTATACTTTTATTATACACATGAATTATTTTCTAAAACTAGGTTATTAATATTTTATAATTTTATTCTAAGAAATCTTTTTTAAAGTTTTTATAACTATTAATAATATATTATTCTATATAAAATAACAATAAAAAATAATAAGCCTATTATTTTTATTATTAATTTGTTATTATTGAATTATATTAATTTAATTTAAAAGATAAGTATTAAATTGATTATTTGTTATAATCTTCCAGTCGCTTTTCTAACAAGAACTATAAAGTAGGTTTAGTTTGTTGGCAGGGGATTAAGGTAAATTTAAGTAATTGGCAAATATTATTATAGTTTAGTTATTCAGTAATTAATAATAAACTTATATATTAATAATTAACTAAAGCTAATTTTATTTAAATAATATAAAAGATTATATTATAACTAGGCTTATTTTAATGATAATAAGTATAAATTTAGTTTTTATTAAAACGAATTTATACTTTTATAAGTAACTTTTTATAATTACTAAATAATAAATTAAATTATTAAATAATCCTTTAGCTTATTTAATAATTTATTAGTTTACTTAGTAATTTAATTTTTTAATAGTGAGTTAATTTTAAGATATTAATTAGCTAAAATATTTAAGATTCTTTTATATTTATACTTTAATTTATAATTAGTATAAATATTATTGAAAGTAAAATAAGTTTAATTCAAAAAGGCTAAGTAATTATATATTGTTTTTTTTCTTTTAGTCTTATTTTTCAGACCTATTAGTTTATTATATAAATATCTTAAAGTTTTTTTATATTTTTTTAATTTTCTTTTGTTTTTTTTTAATAGGTTTTTCTTTTAAACATTATATTATTAAATATTATAATTAATAAAATATAAAAACCATTTATGTTTTATATATAATTATTATAAGTATTTAAAATTAATTAATCTTTTTTAGTTATATTATAATATTTTATATTTTTTTATAAATTTAAAAATATTAAATATATTATAGTCTTAGATTATTAAAATTATTAATTATATAATAAAAAATAAAATATATATAATTTTTCTAAAGTAATAAATATTTTATTATGTTTATATTTTTTCTTTCTCTTTTTTTTAATTTTTTTTCCTTTATGTTATTAAAAAACTATTAATTAAAAAAATAAAAAGCTTTTATGGAAATTATGTTTAAGTTTTAAAACAAATCAAATGATAAATATTATTATTAAATAAAAAATAAATTATTTATTTTTATCTTTATTAATAAATCTATATTAATAAAAAATAAAAACAATATTATAATATTCATGTAACTAATTTTCATATAATAAATTAAATTAATATAATTAATTGTTTATAATAAATTATTATTTTCTAGGACAATTTTCAAGTTATAGTTAATTAAAGTATTTTTAAGAATCTTTTAATTTTAGATTTTCATAAATTATTATAAAATTATTTAAGAATAAGTTAATAGTAAATAAACATTTATATATTTTGAATATTAAAATTGTGACGACCCGACCCCGCCTGGTCAAGCTTGCCCCACTTTTAGTGACACTTATGCCAGTTATCGACCAAGGCACAAGCACGGAAGAACCTCGGGCGCCTTAGCCAATCAACACGCTAAAACTGGCTCACTACTGAAGGATTGAATCACCAGGTAAGCCAGTGAATCATTAGGTGAGCCGAAGAATTACTTGGTGATCTAACCAGTTACTTGGTGATCACAGAGAACTACCCGCGAAAGCATAGGTTCATTCCAATAGGAACCAAACCCACACTCGTTATGATCAGAATAAACCCAGCTACTATATAATCCCCTATGTCATCTAGATAGAATTAGCTTTAGCCAGTCGTTAATGAATAAGTTTACTATCAGTTACCTGATAACCAAACTGCGACAACGTTTGCTAATTGCTTAGCTTTACGCTGATCCCCTGCCAACAAACCAGACCTACCCTGTAGTTCTTGTTGGAAGAACGACCGGAACGTCACAAAAATAATCTTTTTATTTAATTAAGTATTAATATTTATTATTTTTATAATATATAATTAAAATTAAATTCATTTTATTTTTTTTAATTAAAAATCCTTTAAAAAAATTATAAATATTTTTTTTTAATATTTTAATTAATTAATACTTTTTTAACTAAAAAATATAAAGATTAGTATATTTATTTTTTTTCATAATAAAAATTTATAATTAATATTTAAAATAATTTTTTTAATTAAATAAAATTTCAAATTTTTTAAAGTTTAATTTATTTTTTTCTTCTTTTTCTTTTTTTTATTCTTAATCCCTCCCAATTTCTTTTTTTTAAAATTGCTTGTTTTTCCTTTTTTTTTTCTCTTTTTACTTTTTATTTCCCTTAACCTTTTTTTTTCTCCTTTCCTCTATTTTTTTCTTTTCTTCTTTTATTTTCTTTTCTTTTCCCCTTTCTTATTCCCTTTTCTTTTTTCTCTTCTCCCTCCCTTCTGTTGCCCCTCCTTTCTGTTCCCCCTCGCCCCTTTCTTCCCTTCTTTTTTTTCGGGTTCCTCTCCTCCTCTCCCTCTTTTTTCCTCTTTTCCTCCCTTTCTTTCTTTCTCTCTCCCTCCCTCCTTCTCTTCCCTTTCTCCTTCCCCTTTCCTTCTTTCCTTGCCTTTTCTTCCCCTTTCCCCCCCCCCCTTCCTTTTTCCTTGCCCCTTCTTTTTCCTCCTCCCTCCCTCTTTCTCTCTTCTCTCTCTCTCTCTCTCTCTATTATCCTCCCTTTCTTTCCTTCTTTCTTTACTTTTCCCGTCTAATATTTAATTTTTATAATTAATCTAATTAAACTCCATAGTTTTCATATAAAATCTAATATTATTATTTTTTATAATTTTTTTAAATATTAATTTAAAATTATTTATATAACTTATATTATAAGATTTTAATTTAATTATATGTTATATATATTCTTTAAAAGATTAGTTTATTCAACTTGTTTAATTAATCACTTAACTTTTATTATTTCATTAATTATATTAAAATTTAAGTTTTATATAGTTTCTTTAATTATAATCCGGTATTATAATATTAATTAAATAATTATATATTATGATTATTAATTATTTAACATTTAGTTTTTTATTAACTTTTTATTTTTTAAGTTTTTCTTATATTTTTAATATTCTTTTTTCTTAAAGCTTAAATTTAATTTTTTTATTTTAGTTTTAAAAAAACTAATTTATTAAGTATTTTTTTTTAATAAATCTTTTTTATTATTTTAATATTTAATTATATCTTCTTTAATCTTTAATGTAATTATTATAGTATTAATACTTAATTTCTTTTAGTAAATTCCTTTATTATTTTAATTAATTACTATGATTAGTTTTAAAAGTTTTAGTTATTTATTTAATTATTAATAGTTTACTAAAGGCTATTATTTATTGTATAATATTTGTAGTCTTGAATTATTTATATAAGATTATAAGCAATACTAGTTAAGCATAAATAAGTTTCTTTATTTTTCAACTTTTAAATATATATAAAATATTTAACTTTAAACTAAAAACTTTATTTACTAATTTAATTTATCATGTATTATTATAATAAATATATTATTTACAAAGTATATATAAATTTAAATGTAACTTAATTAATTACTAGAAAAACCTTAACTTGAATAATAAATAAAAACTTTAGGATTATAATTTAATATATAATTATAAGATAAAATAACCTATTATAATAATAATATTAATCTTATTTTACAATTAACATATTTAAAAAAGTTTTTTTATTATTATATATTCTATTAAATAATTTAATAAAATTTATATATATTTTAATTTAAAAGTATAAACTCTATTCTATTTCTATATTTTTTAGATAGTATTTTAAATCTTATTTTTTTTCAAAATTCTTTTTTTATTTAAATATTTTTTATATTTTCTATATTTATAAATAAAAATTAAAAATTCTTTTAATAAATCTTTTTATTAATTTAAAAAAAAAACTTTCTTTTATTATTATTAATTTTTATAATACATTTTAATTAATTTATTAAAAACTTTTTATTTCCCAAATTTAATATTAATATTTCATTCCTTTCTTTTCAATATAATTTTCCTTTCCTTTTTTTTTTTTTTTTTCCTTTCTCCTTCTCCCCTCTCCTCTTTTTCTTCTCCCTTTTCCTCTCCTACCTTTTCCTCCCCCTTTCCTCCCTTTCTTTTTCTCTTCCTCCCCCCTCTCTCATCCTTCTTTTCTCCTTTTTCTCCTTTCCTCTCCTCCTTTTCCCCCCGTCTTTTCTCTCTTCCCCTTCTCCTCTTTTTCTTTTTAAATTTTCCCCCCCCAAAAAAATCTCTATATATTTTTAATTTTTTTTTTTTTACAATTATTTTTTATTTAAATTTAATTTTTAATTTCCTCATTTATATTTTAAACTCTTAATATTAAAATTTATATAAATATTAAAATTAATTAATTAAGATTTTTATATAAATTTAAAAAACCTTTTGTAACAACCTAATCTTATATTTATATTATCCGTAAGATTAGACTTACTTTTAGTAATACTTGTATATCCTGTTGATTAAAACACAATTATAAAAGAACCTTAGAAAATATAATTAATTAAAATTAGCTTAAATAAGATTAACTTAAATAAGTTTAATAACTTAATAAAATTAATTTAATTTTTATTAATTAATAGTTTATTAGTTTATTTTAATAAAAATAAATCTTATATTTATTATAATTAAAATAAACTTATTTATTATATATTTTTTATATTATTTAAATAAATTTACTTTAATTAATTGTTAATATAATTATTTACTATTAGTTATTTAATAATCTAAACTATAATATATTTACTTATTATTTAAATTTATTTTAATCTTTTACTAATAAATTAACTTATTTTATAGTTTTTATTAAAAGAATAACTAAAACATTATATATTAACGATTTGTGTTTAGTGGATTACTATAAATCCTAAGTAATACGAAATTATTAATAAGATAACTAAGTGTATAACCCTTAATAAACTTACTATTAAGCTAGAAACTTAAACTTAAGAATAAATAACTCAAGGAATAATAATATACTAAAGAAAAACATAAAAGAAATTATAAAACGAAAATAATTTAAATTATTTTTTAAAAAGCCTAGTATACTATAAGTATTTTTTTATTTAATTATAAATAACTTATTAATTTTATTTAATTTAATTAAAGGGTAGTATTATAAAAGTCTTATATAATTAATTATTTAAAAGGAATAGTACTTGATTAGTTTTAACTAATAATATAAGATTCTTTTTTAAATAAAAGATAATAAAATCATAAATGAATTTTTTATAGATTCTAAAAGTTTAAAACTATTTTTTTTTCTCCCCTCCTCCCTAAAATTATTCTCTAAAGGCTTTAAGGATTTCCCTTCCTCCGGATTCGTTAATTATATTTTATTTTTTTTTTTTTTTTTTAAGCTAAATTCCCTTTTCACTTTTTTTTTAAAAGATAAAATTCATCCCGCTTAACTCCCCCCCCCTTCCTTCCCTCCTTTTCTTTATCCTTCTTCCGCTTCCTCTTCCTCCTCTCCCTCCTCTTAGTAAAGTCCCCGCCCCCCCCCTCTCCCGCTTTTTTTTTCCTTCCCCTCTCCCCCGCCCTCCCCGCCCCTTCTTCTTTCTCTCTCTCCTCTCCCCCCTCCCCCTCCCCTTCTCCTCTCCCCCCCCCCCCCCCCTTCCCTCTTTCTCCTATTTTATAAAATTATTAAGCTTAAGAAAAAAAAAACAAAAGTATTAAAAGCTAGTTTTTAAGCTAAAAAAATATATTTAATACTATTTTAAATAAAAAACAGACCATGTATTAATAAACTAAACTACTTATTATTATAATAAGTATTTATTTTAAAGTATTAAAAATAAAATAAACTAGTATTTAAAACTTTTTTAATAAATTAATATACTTAAATAAAATATAAAAATAAAAAAAACTATTAAAATATATTATAAAAAGTAATATAAGTATAGTTTTTAATATTAATTATATTAAAATTATAAATATATTATTAGTTAATATTATTTTAAGACTAAATAATATAAATAAACTTTTTAACTCTTCCTTTTTCCCCTATTAAAACTTTATTCCTCCCTAATCCCCCCCCTATCCCCTTTCCCTTTTCTTTTTCCCCTCTCCCCCTCTTTCCCCTCTCCCCCTTCTCTCTCCCCCCCCTCTCTCCTCTCCTCTTCTTCCCCTCTCCTTTATCCTTTTCCTCCTCCCCCCCTCCCCCTTTTCTTCTTTTCTCCCCTCCCTTCTTTCTTTTTTTCTCCCCCCCCCCCTCTCCCTTCTCTTTCTTTCCTTCTCTTTTTTTTTTCTCCTCCCCCCTCCCTTCCTCTCCCCCTTCCTTATTTTTTTCTTTCCCTTTCCCCCTCTCCCCCGTTTCTTTTTTTTCCCTCTTCCCTTTTCCTCCCTCCTCCTCTCCTCTTCCCCTCTTTCTCCTTCTCCCCTCCTCCTTTTTCTCTTCCTTCCCCCTTCCTTCCTTTTTCTTCCCCTCTCCCTCCCCTCTTCCTTCCCCCTCCCTCTCCCCCCTCCCCTTTTCTCCTCCTTTCCTCTTCCCCTCCCCGCCTTTTCCCCCCCCCCCTTTTTTCCCTCCCCTCTTTCCCCCCCCCCTTCCCCCTCTTTTCTTTCCTTCCTTCTTTCCCCCCCCCCTCCCCTTCTCCCCCCCTTCTCCCTCCCCCCTTTCTTCCCTTCTTCTTCTTTTTTCCCCCCTCTTTCCCCCCCTTCCCTCCCTTCTTCCCCCCCTCCTTCTTTTTCCCTCCCCCCCCGCTTTTCTTCCCTCCTTTCCCCCTCTTTTCCCCCCGTCTTCCCCCTCTCTTCCCTTCTCTCTCCTCCTCTTTTCCCCCTTCCCTTTTTTCCCTCTCCTTCCTCCCCTTCTCCCCTTCTTTTCCCCCCTCCCCTTCCTTTTCTCTTTTCTCCGCTTTCTCCTTTTCCTCCTCCCCTCTTCTCCTCTTTTTCCCCCTCCTTTCCTCCTCTCTTCCTTCCCCGTTTTCTTCCCTTTTTCCTTTTCCCCGTCCCCTCTTTTCTCCTCTTTCTTTTTCCGCCCCTTCCCCCTTCTCCCCTCGTTCTCCCTTCTTCCTCGTTTTCCTCCCCTTCTCTTTCCCCCTTCCCTTTTTTTCTTTTTCCTTCTCCCCTTCTCCGCTTCTTTTTCTCCTCCCCCCTCCTTTCTTCTCTTTCCTTTCCCCCCCTTCTCTCCTTTTCTTTCTCTTCCCCCCCCCCCCTCCTCCTTTTTTTCTCTCCCCTTTCCCCTTTTCCCTCTTTTCCTCTTTTTTTCCCTTCCTCCCTCTTTTTCTCCTCTTTTCCTCCCCCCCTTCCTCCTCTCTTTCCCCCCTCTTTCCCTTTTTTTCTCCTTTCTCTTTTCCCTCCTCCTTTCCTTTTTTTTTCCCTCTTTTCCCCGCCTCTCCCTCCTCTCTCTCTTCCCTCTTTCTTCCCCTTCCCCCCTTTCCCTTTTTCCTTCCCTTCCCCCCCTCTCCCTTTTCTCTCTCCCCCCTTCTTTTTTTCCCTTCTCTTCTTCTCTTCCCTCCCCTTTCTCTCCCTTTTCTTCCCCCTTCCCCTCCTCTCCCTTCCTTCCCCTTTCTCCTCCTTCCCCCCGTCTCCCCTTTTTTTCCCTTTCTTCCTTCTTCTTCCTCCTTTCTTCCCCCTTCTCCTCCCCTTCTCTCTCTCTTTTCTTCCTTCCTTCCCCCCCCTTCCCCTTTTCTCTCCCCCCCTCCTCTCTCCCCTCTTTTTCCCCCCCTTCCCCTCTTCCTTCTTTCCCCCTTTCTCTTTCTTCTCTTTCCTTTCCCTCCCCCCCTCCCCTTTCCCCTCCCCTTTTTTCCTTTTCCCTTCCCCTCCTCCCCTCCCCTCCTCTCTTCCCGTTCCTTCTCTTTTCTTCTCCCTCTTCTCTCCTCTTCCCTTCCCTTCTTTTCTTTCTCCTCCCCCCTTTTTCCTTCTTCTTTTCGTTTTTCCCCCCTCCCCCTCTTCTTTTTTTCCTCCTCCCTCTTCCCTTCCCCTTTCTCTCCCTTCTCCTCCTCTCTTTTCTTTTTCTTCTCCTCTCCTCCCTTCCTCCCTCTCTCTTCCCTCTCTTCCCTCTTTTTTTCCCTTTCCTTCTCTTTTCCTTTCTTCCCCCCCTTCCCCCCTCCTCCCCTTCCTCTTTTCCCTTCCTCCCTCCCCTCTCCTTCCCCTCCCCTTCCCCCTCCCCCCTCCGTTTTCCCTCTCCTTTTCCCCCGCTCTTCTCTCTCCTCTCTCTTCCCTCTTCTCTTTTCCGTTCCCCCCCTCCTCCCTTCCCTTTCTTCTCTTCCCCCCTCTTCTTCCTTTTCCCCCCCCTCCTTTTTTCCCCCCTTCCTTCTCCCTCCTCCCCCCCCTCTCGTCCTCTCCCCCTCCCCTTTCCGTCTTTTTCCCCCTCTCCCCCCCCTTTCTTCCCCCCCTCTCTTCCTCTTTTCTCTCTCCCTCTCCCCGCTTCCCCCCTCTTTCCCTCCCTTCCCTCCTCTTTTCCTTTTTTTCCCCTTCCCTCCTCTCTTTCCCCTCTTCTTTTCCCCTCTGTCCTCTCTCCCTCCGTTCCGGCTTTTCTCCGTTCTCTCCGTCCCTTTCCCTTCTTCCCCCCCCCTCTCCCCCCCTACCCTCTTCCTTTTCTCTCCCCTTCTTTCTTTCCCTTCCCTTCCTTCTCCCCCTTCCCTCTCCTCGTCTTTTCCTCCTTCTTCCTCCCTTCCTTCCCTCCCCTTTTTTTTTCTTCTCTTCCCCCTTCCTTCCTTTCCCCCGCTTTCTCCCTCTCTTTTTCTCTCCTTCTCCCTCTTTCTTTCTTCTTCCCCCCCCTTCTTTTCCCTTCCCCCTTCGTTTTCCTTTTTCCGTTTTCCTCCCCTTCCTCCCCTCCTTCCCTCTTCCTTCTCCGTTTCCTCTACTTTCTTCTTTCTCCTCCCTCCCTCCCTTCCCTCCCTCCTTCCCTTCTTCCCGCTCTTTCTCTTCTTCTCTTCCTTTTCCCTCCCCTCCTTCCCTCCCCCTTTTCTTTTTCGTCTCGCTTCTTTCTCCTCTCCCTCTTTTCCCCTTTCTCCGCTTCCGTTTTCTCTCTCTTCCCTTTCCTTCTCCCTTTCATCTTTCTCCCTCTTCCGCCCTCGTCTTCTTCTCCCTCCCCCTCTCCTTCCCGTCCCTCCCCTCCCGCCCCTTTCTAATCGCTTCCGTTTCTTTTGGTCCCCCCTCCCCCTACTCTCTCCCTTCCCTCCCTTCCCCCCCTTTTTTTTTCCGCCCCCCCCTCTCCTTTCTTTCTTTTTTCTCTTTCCTCCTCCGCCCTTCCCTCTTCCCCTCCTCTCCTTCCCCCTCCCCTTCCCCCCCCCCCTCCCCTTTTTTTTTCCCTTCCTTCTCCCTTTTCTTCCTCCCCCCTCTCCCTCTCTTTCCTTTTTTCTCTTTTTTTTCTTTCCCCCCGTCTTCCTTCCTCCCCCTCTTCCCCCCCTTCTTTCTCCTTTTCTTCCCCTCTTTTTCCTTCCCCCCCTCTCCCCGCCCCTTCCTTTTCGTTCTCTATTCTCCCCCTCCTCCCTGTTCTCTTTCTTCCCTCCCCGCCTTCTTTTCCTCTTCCGCCTCTCTCCGCGTTTCTTACCTCTCTCGTTTATTCTTCGCTCCTTTTCCTGATTTTCCTACTAGAGTTTAGGCTTAAAAGATTAATAAGAAATATTATTCTTAAGCTTAGTTAATCGCTTAATTATAAAATTATTTAAGGAAATATTAAAGTAAACTTTATTTTCATAATATTTCTTTTTTTAATTTATTACAACGTATTTCTTTTATATCTCATTCTACTTCTTCTTTTCGTATAATTTTTTTTATTTCTTAATTTTTTATGATTTCCTTATTATAATAATAAGATTCTATTTTATAGTCTTATGTTAAGAAGCTAAATTATTTTTTATATAAATAAATAATTATTTAATATTCTCTTTATTCCCTTTTCTCCGAATTATTATTCCTCGTATTATCGTCTGTACTTTTTTTTCCCCATATAAGTTTTCTATCCGTTTTCTTTTTCGTCCTCTTTTTTCTTTCTTCATCCTCTCCCCCCCCTCCGCCCCTCTTTTCCTTCCCCCCTCTCCTCCCTTTTCTCCGCTTTTCCCTCTTTTTTTTTTCCTCCGTTCTTCTTTTTATTCTTTCTTCTCCTCTCGTCCCCCCTCGCCCGCCTCCCCCTTTCTCCCCGCCCCCTCCGTTTCCCGGCCCCCCCCCCCCTCTCCGTTCTCTCGCTTCCTCGGTTTTCCCCCTCCCCTTCCCCCCCCCGTCCTCTCTCCTCCTCTCCTTTTCTCTTTCTCTTCTTTCTCCCTTCCCCTTCCTTTTCGTCCTCCTTCTCTCTTTTCTTCCTTCCCCTCTCCTTCTCCCCCCCCCTTCGCCCCTCTCCTTCCTTCCGCTTCGTTTCCCTCCGCTTCCTTTCCGTCCCTTTCCTCGCTTCCCTCCCCTTCCTTTCCTTTTTCTTCCTTCCTCGTTTTCTTCGTTCTTTTCCCTCCCCTCCCTCTTCTCTTTCTTCTCCTTCCCCTCCCTTCTTTTCTTCTCTCTTTTCTCTTTTTATTCCTTTTCCTTCCTTTCTTCCTCTAATTGTTTATTATTATTTCTTTCCTCCCCTCCCCTCTAACCTAAACTCTTTCCTTCTTATTCCCTTTCTTTTCCTCTTTTGCTAATAACTAGACTTCCTTTCTCGTTTTTATTCGCCCCCTCCCTCTCCTATTATATTTTTTTTTTTTATAAAGTTTTAAAATTTTATATATTTTAAATTCTCTTCTCCCTAAATTAATTTTTTTAATTTCTTACAATTAATTTTTCTTTTTCCTTATAGTTATCTATTAAATTAATTTCTTTATATTTAATTTATAATATAATATTTATTAGGAGCTTATACCCGCGGATTTAAATATAAATCAATTTTAATTAAATTATTTAATAATAAAATATAATAATAAAAGTAATCTCTCTTTTCTTAAATATAATAACTATAAAATAAAATTAATACTATTATTATAATAAATTATTAAACCTCTATGACCATAACCTGTATATTAAATTATAATACTAAAGCTTTAATTATATTATTAAGATTAAGGTTTTTTAAGTAATTAACTAGACTAAACTTAAACTTATATATACTCTTTGTATAATATATTCGCTATAATAACAAATAATAAACCAAAAGATAAAGTTTTTTTAATTCAAAGCTAATATTCTACGAATATTTAAAAGTATAAAAATAAAAGAATTTATTTATACTTGACTAGAATCACTCATAGCCTTATACAAACACTTAAGACCACAAATACAACAATAAACAATAACCTTTAGCAAGCTATCAATAGCTAAATAAGTAACCAAAGCCCTTGACAAAACTAATAACAGCAGCTAATTAAAGTAATAAAATAGCTTATAAGAAAAAACCAAATACTAATACTATAATAATTAAATTAAAGGCTAATAAAAATATTATTAAAGATTAAAATAATAAGAAATAAACTATTAAAACAGGATATCTAAGAGCCAGGTTTCTTTAAAATTAAAGCAAAAAAACCAAGCTTAGGCCTTAAGAAAAAAAAATACTAAAAATATAAAAAAAGTTACTTAAGGAAATAAAATTAATAAAAAGTTAAATCCTAGATAATTAAAAATAATATATATATAATTTTTTTACTAATACTTTAATTATATTATTATATAACTAATGTTTTATTATATAATTAAATAAAATATATAAAACTTAAATCTTTAATACAATTAATCTTATTAAATAACCTAATAAAATAATAAAAGTCAAATAATACAATCAAACAAGCCAGATAGACTTATCCCCCAAAAGGGTTAAATTAATTTATAATTTAATTTTATAATATAATATTTATTATAAAAACTTATATTTATAAATTTAAATATAAATTAATTTTATTAACTTATTTTAATAATATAAAATATAATAATAAAAGTATTTTTTTTTTTTAAATATAATAATCATCAAATAAAATTAATATTATCTTATAAACTATTATAATAAATTATTAAACCTTTATAACTATAACTTATATATTAAATTATAATATTAAAGTTTTAATTGTATTATTAAAGTTAAGGTTTTTTTAAGTAATTAATTAGACTGAATTTAAACTTCTATATATTTTTTATATAATATATTTATTATAATAGCAAATAATACACTAAAAGATAAAGTTTTTTTAATTTTAAATTAAATATTTTATAAGTATTTAAGAGTATAAAATAAAAGAATTTATTTATTTGGATTATATAAATAATATACTTAACCATAATTGCTTATAGTCTTATACAATAACTTAAGACTATAAATATAATAATAAACAATGATTATTCTTTAAGTTTAAAAACGTATATATGATTGTATATATTTTAATTTGTAATTATTATAGTTAAGTAAGTGATTAAAGCTTTTTAAAATTTAATAATAGTTAATTAAAGTAATAAAATAGCTTATAAGAAAGAATTCATATTAATATTATCATAGTTAAATTAAAGATTAAAAAAGATATTATTAAAGATTAAAGTGATAAGAAGGGGTTATTAAAATAAGATATTTAATAGATAGGCTTTTTTAAAACTGGGGTAAGAAGATTAAGTTTAGGGTTTAGGAAAAAAAGATATTAAGAATATAAAAAAAGAAAATAAAAGTTATATAAAGCTAAATTTTTAGATAATTAAGAGTAGTAATATATATAATCGTTTAATTAATACTATAATTTTTTGTTATATAATTAAATAAAATGTATACGATTTAAATTTTTAATATAATTAATAAGTTAATAAAATATAAATAATATAATTAAACGAGCTAGGTAAACTTGTCTTTTAAAGAGGATTATTTATTATATAATATAAGACTTTTTATATATAATTAATTTTTAAAAAATAAATCCTTTTTAAATTATCTTTTTAATCCTTCCTTCCCTCTCCTTCCTCTTCCTCCTCCTTTCTTTCCTCCCTCCCTCTCCTTCCTTTTTCCGTTTTTCTGTCCTCGTTGCCTCTTTCTCCTCCCCTCCCCTTCTCCCTCTTTTTTCTTCTTTTTCCCTTTCCTCTTCCTTTATTCCTAATCCCCCTCTCCCTTTTCTTTTCGGTTTCATATCTCTTGAAATTGCTCCCCCCTCTCCTTATCTTCTTTAATTTTTAAAAATACAATTTCTTTTATTTTTTTTAAAAACCTTTCTTTTTTCCCTTTAAGTTATATTTTATTTTTATTAAACTCTCGTTTTTCCAGTCGTTAAAACCTTCCCCCCTATTCCCCCTTTTTTTTCCATTTAAAATTTAAAATTTTTCATTTTAATTAAAAATAAAGTCTTTAAATACAAATTTTTAAACTTTTTAATTTTTTAATTAAATAAAAATTTAAAAACTAATTTAAAAACTTAAAATTTTTCAATAATAAAGTTTTAAAAACCTAGAATTTTTATTAAATTAAACTTAAAAACTTAAATAAACTATTAAAATTAATTTATTTATAGTATTAAAAATTAAATTATATTAACTTTAGTTTATTAAAAAAAATAATTAAAATAATTATAGTATTTTTAATTTTAATTTTCTTAAAAAGATTAATTTTTATTATTTAACTTATTATAAAAGTAGCTTTTCAGAAACTCTATTCCTGGCTTTAGCTGAATGTAAGTTGACTAAGTTTTGTCTTGATTTCGTGCAAACCTTATATTTTTTACTTATTTTTTTATTATACTTTATAAGGCCTAGAGTCTATAAAGCAGCTATTTATTTATTTAAAAATCTTTCATATAATAACTTTATAGTATAACAGCTAGCTACTTAGTCTTTAAGTTAATAGTATAAAATATAATTTTTTTATTAATAACTTTTTTATTTTAAGTATTATATATATTTTTTAGCTTTTTTTAAAATTATTAATAAATTCACTAACTTATATATTCTTTTAAATTAGTTTTATATATAAAAATGTTTTTTATTATACTTATAAAAACCTAAGGCTTATAAAACAATTATTTATTTATTTAAAAGTTTCTTATATAATAACTTCATAAAATAATAATTAATTAACTAGCCTTTAAGCTAGTAATATAAAATATTATTTTATTTTATTAATAGCTTTTTGCTTTTTTGTTTTAAACATTATATATATTTTTTAATTTTTAAATTAACCAATTAATTATTATTTATATTTTTTTTTTAAATTAATTTTATATATAAAACTTTATATTAATAAAATAAGCTTTTAAATTTTTTTTTTTAGTTTTTAAATTAAGTTTTTATAATATTAATTAAACTTTTAATTCTAAAGGCTTTTCAAAAATTTTTACAGTTTTTTAATATTTTATTTAATTTTATTTATTTTATAAAATACGTCTAATACTTAATTAAATCTTTAGTTTATTTTTATAAGAATAAATCTTACTCTTATTCTAATCTAAATAAACCTAGTCTTTATTACTAACCTGTTCTAACCTGAATGAAACCCGGTCTCTATTACCTGCCTGTTCTAATCTCAATAAACCTGCTCTCTCTAGTCTGCTTGTTCAGGTCTGAATAAACCCATCCTCTATTCCTCTGGGAACCAGCCTCGCGTACAGATCTTCATGCTAGTAAGGAATGCTATAAGGGCTTCCTTTCCTAATTTTGTTGTAATTAAACCTATATTAAAACTAGTAGATTATAAATAAATTACATATAAACATTTAACTTGCTTTTATAAACATTATGTAGAATCAAGAGATTAAGGATCAACGACTTCAATTATAAACATATATTCTATTTAATGATTTGTCTTTTTGTGATATGCTAAATCACCCTTTGCGTTTGTATGCCCTCTCACACCCTTCTTCGTCACATTTCCATGGCCTTTCCGTTGAATGACTTGGCATATGGATGGCAAGTTGACAGGGGATTTTTGAAACCGCCTTTGACAAACTCCACAGACGTTTTGAAGATCGGGGCTGTGTTCTGTGCAATATGTGCGCTTAGGGCCACCTTGTTCGGCAAGATCCCATCACACTCAGGACACGTTTGAGCAGCCTCAGCGCTATGCATGGTGCCTGATGCTGCCAGAGATCACACAGTCGGCCAAATTTTTTGCCACAATCATCGCATTCGAACAGCCTTTCGTTACGATGCACACATCTTTGGTGCTCCTCCAGATGTGCGCGACTGATAAACCCCTTGTCACATTCGTCACACGGGAAACGCCTTTCCCCCCGATGGACTGTGGCCACATGGGAAGCCAATCTATAGGCGCTTTCGAACCTATAGGGGCATTCATCACAGGCATGTGCCTGCTCTTTGTTGTGCACGAATCTTATGTGTTTCGTAAGTATAGAATTCTCTTTGAACTTCGCCGGGCACTGTTTGCAAGCAAACCTCGATCATTCCAATATGTCTCGTCGAAATTGACTTGATCTAGATCAACTGCATCTTCAGTTTGCTTGCAAGGCCCGTCGTGGTTGTCCTGATTGTGACGATAGTGCTGAATTAGAAGACCAAAATTGACGAAAGGCTTTCTGCATCTATGACATATGATTTGAGGGTCTTCTGCCTCGGCTTCAGTCGACACCCAATGACTGATTGAGATCAGAGGCATATCGAATTCAGGTTTGGGTGGCTCTGGCTTAGCCTCATTGGCCCATTCTCCCTTTTTTTCCAAATTTCATTTCCGAGCGTTGGATCGACCCTCCAGAGACTGTGATTCAGTGGTCGTTACAGAGTAGAGATCGAATCCCATCCCAGTCGCTTGTTGCATAGTTGCTCATTGCACGTTGGTGGTGATAGAGTCAAGCTCTACTGTGCATAAATTAAGATTAATATGCTTGAGAGGGTCGAAGCTTTCACCCTCTGCCGCTGTAAAGCCGAATTTTCATTGCAATGCCATGATCGGGGCCTTTGCACAATGATGCCCTTGAAAACCGTGGCAGCGCCATGGTACAACTGGGAGCCCCCATCGATCGAGGATTTGAAACTGAATCTCTTCTCTGGGCACCCCTGCCTTCATGCCTCGGATCTGGGCGATTTTCTTGCAGAAGTATGCACACATCCAATAAACCAAGGTGTTCTTATTAAGATGAGACTCGCCATACCCTGCCTTCTCCGCATGCTTGTTGCATTGTTTTCGAAGCGTGAGGATCATTGTGTGACAAAGAGTTAAGAGCGCGCGCCAATTCCATCCGATGGCTTCGGCTTGGGGCCTTGAGAGCACATTAAGGATAAAGACCCTTTAGTCCTGTCAGGTGCCGGGAGGGTCAGATAAAAGTCAAACTCATCCTTAGTGAGACTGTATGCATGAGCAATTTTCACAAGCGTGTTATACATGTCGTCTCCTTTCTTATGTCTTCGGGAGAGGATACGGGGGGGCTTGGAATTTTCTGTGGTCGAAAGAGGCTCCACTGATCCCTTTCGGATAGCCCATTGGGTCGACCTCGCAGTCTTGGTTCCCGTCCGTAACACTTCGAGTGTCATTTCTTGCTTTTTAGAGTTCCATTTTGACCAGTCTTTGCTCAGCGTCTGGCGTTCGCCTTTCAAATGGACATACGATGCAAGATGAACCGTGTTTGATAACGCATTGAAAATCCATGACCATTGCGCGCGTCGCTTATTGAAATCTTCCTGATGATCATGTGTCTTTAACCAAGCGGCAATCAATGGTAGAAGATAGGGGCTTGCTTGCACTTGGTAAAGTTGAGAGCTGTAGAGATAACGCACAAGTTAGGGACTGCGTGGTATCCAATATGACCATCTTTGACGCTATATGCGTAGGCCCCTTCTAATGATGGAGATCGCGGACCAGGATTCCCAGTACGTTGGCATTCCAGTGTAATCGCAAAGTCTTGAAACGACTTCTTCCCGCTCTTCTAAAGATCCCATCAAAAAGTCAAGCATGTCTTCGAGACCTCCCTTATCATTTCAGGAGTATAGTTGTACAGCTTTCGGTCAGCACTGTGAGTATTATGTCGGACACGGTTCTTAAAACGCTGATAGGCCTCTTTTGCTGGGGCTGAAACACGTGCAGTTGTGGTTGAAACGGTTGAGGGCCAACGCGGATCATTCCATTTTCGACGACGGGCTCCTGGATGCTAATATCCTTTTTTCAATTCATCGAGAGTAGCGGCATCAATATCGACTGCATCAATTCCCAGCTCTTCCAAGGCATCGAACTCAACACAGACATCCTCCGGATCGTACTCCGGAATTGTCGTCATCCTCAGGCACCAGGCGAGAATGGTTCGTCATCATCAACCATCACTCTGGACGACTTTGGCACTGATGATGGGACAGCATTGTCTCGTGTCTTGATGACGCCTGATCTGAGTATTACAAGATACGATGAGCTCAGAACCAAGAAGGGGACCACCAAAATAAGATCAACAGATCTCGAGGCAAAACGAGCCCAATCACTACGAGCGGGATATAACGCTGTGCATAAGAGACAGCACGAGAATAGAGAAAGAGGGGGAGATTTTCCGAAAAACTGAACGAGCACAGCGTACGATGACTTGGGACACTTCCATGATATGGACACGAGTACGAAGATAAGTGCATGAAGATAATTTAGGTAATAGATTGAAACGGGAAACGACAAACGACGGATAAACAATATAAGTATGCAAGAAGGTCGATCAGAGAACAGACAAATTGTCTAGAAACGAGATCATAACCGGACAACTTCTAAGGGCCACGCAAATAGTTCGGCCACCCAACAAGCGAGCAAAACAGGGGGGAAACCAAGTGACAAGATGCGACAATCTTGGACACTTGCACAATTCATTGCAAAATAAAAAGTATAAATGCAAATATGACTTTGACAACATGTCATCCAGATAAAAACAGGCGAATAGAAGAGGGAGAAGTGTCTATGATTGGACGCTCGCGGAGGTAAAAGAAATGGCAAAGTTTATATCATACAGCCGAACACTAGTCATGACTTGGAAGCTCGTCACTGGTAGCAGTCATAGAAACGGACAAGTCCAAGAGAGACAACGAACATATGGTAAGCCTTGGACAAGTTGCCAGACTTGGCAAATTGCAGGCAACCAAACGAGACAGCGCCTGAAAGCTGTACGAGCGCCAGCATGACACGACTTCAGAGCCTTCCCTTCATGGCTCAAGATCCAAAAGGGGACTGAAAGTATTGAGATGAAGGAGGCATACGCTTGGGCCGGTTGTGCGTGGGGGCCTGTGGCTTGCTTCTGGCACAAATTTCGTCGTCGTCGCTCTCCACAAGGATCTTGCATGCTTTGTGTCCACGTCGGCTTGGCTGTGGTGTAGAGAGGGGAGCGGTCGACGCCCTTCGACGCTTGGTTGTGTGAGGCGTGGGGAAGAAAAGGAGACGCCCTCGTTGTAGAAGTTTCGGCCAGAGTAGCGATTGGAGAGTTGAGTTGATCGCAGCTCGGCTTGAGCGAACGGGATCTGTAGTTTCGTGTTAGTCATGTACGGCAGCAATTGGCGTAAGACTTACATCGAGAAGACATCTTGAACAATGGAACCAGAATCAATGGCAAAGCCAAAGGATAAGTACATTCTACCAGTCTCCCAAGAAGTACCGTAAGGGAACCAAGGTCCGATGAACTCGGACGACACGGCCCGAGCACAGTGCCCGTTCCTCAACACGAAAACGCTCAGAACGCAAACACGGAACACAAAATCAATGGCAATCCAAAGATATGTACCAGTCTCCCTCCCAGGGAGTACCGGTAATGGAGTCCGAGTCTCACGACGAGATGGCAATCAACAATCGTACCAGCCTCTGACGAGGAACCAGCGATGAAGCAAATTCTTTCGGTCACAAACCAAAAAACGAGGGGCAGTCGAAAGAGTGGTTTTCCCACACGACACGAGAACCAGAAGGGCTTGTGCCAGGCAAGAAACAGAAAATGGACGGACCGGGTCGACACAGAAGAAGCGACATCATCCAGAAACAACTTGGAAACGGCACTGAGAGAAGACGGAAAGTTTTTCATTGGGCGATTAGCTAGACTGAATATTGTGGGGTGACCCTGGGTGCTCGTCCGTTCCTTCCCAACCGACGACATCTCCAGGACATGGTTCAATAGGAAGGCACACCTGCCGGTAACAGTGTCCCATACAGTAGCACGATGCTGGACTGATTTCATTGTTCGTTGGAACGAAAGGTGAGATGTGTAAGCGAGAACGGTGTTGCGGAATATCTGGGATGCATCCGTTGCATGAAGCTTGTTCCGCAACGGCCCGTACCGTGAAGGTTGTATCGTGCCTGGCAACGTTATCAGGAAACGAATATAACGGTCACAAAGGCACACACAGGGGGGGCGGACGAGAAGAATTGACAACCACGACGACGAACGAGTCACGATGGAATGCTTGAGGAGGAGAAGAGTTTTTTTTCTTGTCCTGGGCATCTAAAAATATATATTCTACCAGGGTAACAACCAAATGAGCAGGAGACCAAGGGGCGTTGGGTTTCTTGTCCATTTCTTCCAACGACGGCATCTGAACACCAGGCAGGTCGCCCAGTGTGGATACCCATATCCGCCAAGTGACACAGATGGGGGATCAGCCATTGTTATTCAGACAAGCATGGGGGAATTAACGGGGTTCACGTTGTCCCCCCCCTCAATGCATCTTCGGCGGGAGGCTTGCAATCGCGACGGTCCGTACGTACGACTGGAATCGTACTTGCGCAGGGTCTCTGCATGAAATTCCTAGAGAATGCCACCTGGTAGTTGGATCCAACATGGTTAGCATCCAGTGTCCTTGCCGAATGCAAGCAACCCTTTTTTCATTTGCATGCTCTGTTCAGTGGGCAATGGTGTTCATTGACAGGCAAGTGCGGGGGGGAGACTGGTGGCCGGCTGTCCGACACCTGACAGTCATGTAAACCTTTCTTACTCAACCTCCACTCCACATTCTCATCCTGACATCAAATGTTTGCTTCATAATCCGGTACGTTGCAGCAATGCGACCCCCCACGCCCTTGACTATCTTGCTAACAAACAGTTGTGACCCTCACGTTCCTCGACCCCATCCCCACGCTGAATGCATGCCATCTTCTATTCGCCAGTACAAACAATCGACATAGAGACACAAGTTCCAGCTTCCCGACTTGACGCAAACATGACTAGACTTCACTTTGTGTCCAAGATTCCCAATCGACAACAAGCAACGGCTTTCTCACATGCATTGACCAACGCAAAGCCAATCCATAAAGTTTGACCACTTCACGAGCCCTTGCTACATGGGATTCCCAAGCATTTGATCATTCACATTCCCGGCAAAACCGGCCAGCCCTCGCATACTTTCAAAATGGTGATATGTTCATCCACCGACACGATGAATACTGCAGAACCCCGATGTCTGCGGCTGCGTCATGAGCTGAATGAGACGATCGGAAAGGATATTCTGGTGGCTGGAGTCACTGGCGTGCGCCCCAAGGGTGCGGCCGATGAATGTAGAATTAGAAAGTCAATAATTGAAACCGTCAACCAATTGAGACCCCTTCACTGCGGGTCCACTACATGATAGCTGATAACTGTGTGTCTCATTCACTTCCTATCTAGCTATGGTAGAATGCGTGACTTTGAACTGATGCACCCCGATAATCTCAGATATCAGTTAATTAGCCTGAATTAATGCAATAATTCAATTGATGTCTACATCAGGCAGATATCATCGGCGTTAACACCCACAGGCTCTCAGAAAACGAAAGCTCTTGAGAAAACTTCAGGCAAGGTTCTTTGTGTGAAGAAGCAGGGGAAGTTCGCGAAGCCCATATCCCTTACGGCGCTTCTTCCTCTGTCGAACACGCGCACATAATCCGCAACCTCCCCACTCCATCTCAACACCTACCTACACCGGTAGTCCACTCGTTGAACCGTTGTCCCGCCCGAACGGAATTCGTGAGTCTCACATCCATCACGGCGCCTTCAACCCCGGAAATTGGCCTTGTTTCGTACTATCAGGTCCGTCGAACATGAAGTAAAAGATCATTTGGTTGGCGTAAAACGGTGCGCTTTTCTAACTCTCCATCTTGTTCGGAGACATCTCTATATGCTTCCCACCGAGCAGAGGCTCCTTGTCTGACTCCTATAAAGGCCAAGTGTAAAGCTTCACGCGCGGCAAGGTGACTTAGGCGAGGATTAGACGACTGAGCTTTGTGGTAAATATGATGACAAAAATCACGTAGTACATGAGTAACGTGATAACATGCGTAACATGAGTAACGTGAGTAACGTGAGTATTATGGGGAACCCGAACTCTGGGACGTGTATCTAGATAGCACTGCTTGGATCAAGTCAAGGCTTTGATCTTTTCCCCCGTTAGCCTTTTTTCCAGTGACTGGTGGCCTTGTGAGCGACAAACCTTGGACAAGGTTCAGAAGAGCACTGGCTTTTGTCCAAGTCCAGGCGTGAACGAGCTGAAGGGCTTCTTTGGGCTGAGTGTGGTTCTAGAGGAAAACAGTAAACCAGTCAAACCAGTTCGAGATCCCTGAAGTCGAATGCCAAAGAGCCCGGCTCTCATTGCATAAGGTGCCGGCTCATGTGACGAGGGAATGTTTGGCCTATCCAACAAGTGGTTTTGACGGCACTGTCCGAATGTGTGCATTTCTTGAGGGCTTTCCAAGGTCTGCTTGAAGATGCAAGAAAACTCTCCGTGAATATCTTAATAAGTATATAGGTAACGGGTTAACGTGGGTAACGTGGGTACGTAGTTAACTTCCGACACGTCCGGGTGATAAGGGGATTGTCGGTATTGTGAAGATTTTGGGGGTACAAAGTATACCACGCATTATTCGTCGTCCGATCCACTATGACACCATTAAATTCCTTGCTTGTAGATCTCAATCATCACACATTACCTTTGTGGCAAATGCTAAAGCCTTGGCCTCTAGAGTCAGCCTTTCTAAATCAGGCATCGTGGAGGTAAGCATGCATTATTGCAGTAAGCAAGAAGCAAAGGAAGGGAATTTGCGGGCTCGCTGAAGGGACATGAGAGAGTAACCGGCATCATAAAGATTACCGATGGAGAGGAAGTACCGGCATCGAAAGATTACCGATGGAGAATGGGAAGATCCAAGCCTGATTACTGGTAAGGACCGTAAGAATGGGTTGGGCGCGGGGTATGAGGTGTGCAGAAGGTGGTACGGGAGCGAATGCGTGTGGAAGAACAAGGTTTCGTGGGAAGGCGAGGGGCTGTTTTGTTTATCGGAGATTTTTCTGCCCTACAAGAGGTCAGTAGGGCTATGGGCCCTAAAAGGCATTTGAGAGCCTTGGAAAACGATGGACCTCCTGCACTGATGAAACACAGCATCGTACATAATTACCAAACAGTGTCCTTTTTTCAAAAAAAATACAAAAAAAAAAAAAATATTGTTGTTTTAAAATTAATGCATCGATCTTATTACAGTCATCGGTTGTGCGCAGTCATCCCTAGTCGTCCGCCAAGCTAAACATTCATGGCTGTGTTCATCTCCCTGTGTCTCGCTTAGCGTCTCTCTGCATTTGCCGAGATCGCCGTGTGGCGCGCTAAATTTAAACTCACATTTGATGGGGCTCGAAATGTGGGGATATTACATGATGTGTATGGAATTTCAACCTCTTGCTACAGATCTTGCATTCTGGGTCAACGCCAGTCGGGCTTGTTTTCAACGAAATTGACGCGCAAGCAGCCGTGATTCTCAATTTTTTAGAGCACGGCTAGATTTGGATTAAAGGTCAATATAACGACCTATTAATTGGAACTTCTATCTCTCGCGCAATGTTCTTTACATTTTCAAAGCATGGGGCAGCTGGGCGGAGTAGAAACTCAGGCAATCTATTGTTGCAATGACTTCACTAGAGCCTGCGTCATGGATAACTACGGAAGCTTTTAGATAGTAGCAGCTCCATGAGACAGACAACTGATGTGAAATATCGGACACTCAGGCTCCATGCCGTACTCCCAACAAGTTTTGACATGGCGCCCAGAAGGAACTTTCATCACAAGGGGTTGGTGCACAATAGTGCTCATAGCCTCTTCATGTACTCGTCATGTAACGGTTAATTATTTGTGTCAACATGCTATACATACAGTCTTCTGGAGCTACGACTCATCGTGCTGGGGGTGCGTGAATTGAGCGGAGAGTGAATGCACACTACCTAAAAGCGCGCCTTCTCCGGCATAAACACTACATCTGAATAACACACGAATGGCCTCTGGGGGCGAATAACGCAACCGACCCATTAAGTGCACACATACTTAGGCCGAGTTCCTCGTCGCTCCCACAAACCTTTCCCCTTCTTCTATCAATCAACATCACCTCTTCCCCGCCTGCCTTGTTGTTTTTTTATTAAAAAAACACCATTTTGACCAATCTCTCTCTCTCTCTCTGTCTCTCTAACGCGCCTGTATAGCAAGTTTTGTCTTTGTTTGTTTCAGTTGTAGCTTTGTCTGAAGGACAGATTCACAGCACACAATTGCAGAAGTGAACTCCTTGGTCGTGTCACCATACTCCTTGGAGCGTGGTACTTCCTTCGGTTTATCCGTTTTGACGTCTTGGGGGGGCGGAGGCTCTTGGGGTTTTGAGGATAAGTCCAGGAAGGCGGGTTTACCGCCTGACTTGGTGGTGTTGTTGCGTCCCGTCAATCCCGTTGTGGAGCGGTACATATCGTTCGTTAGTCTGACTAACGACATCCGTCAACCGGAAAAATCTTTGGATATCGGTACTCCGTCCGTTTTAACGACAACTTTCGCCATTCTCATCTCACCACCCCAAGACAGAGAAGAAGGCCCAATGCAAGCCCGGCCGCAACCAAGGCATCACCGCCCAGGCATCCAGCCAAGGCTCAATCACCAAGGCCTCATCGGCCTAAGGCATCGACAAGGCCGCCGGCCAAGGCATTCGACCAAGGCTACCGCCAAGGACGAGCCAAGGCAGAAGTCAAGGGCTGAGGCCCAAAGGGTCGATGCCAAGGCACCTAGTCAAGGCCGCCATGGTACACGATTGTGCCCTCACTTATTTTCAATCAACACCCTTCATCTCAAATACCCAACTGACAGACAATCCCGTTTGGCACAATGAATTCGGCTCCATCATCGCTGCGGGCAAATTGGCCTGCCGATGAAGTCAAGGACGATTCTGTGCCTTACGTATGCCGATTCTACCCGTGGATGGGCTTTGATGCTCATTCCCTCTTGTGGCAAGGACCAGGGGACAACGAGGAAATTGGCTTTGGTGTCCGACACCCCGCGGTAAGTTTGCTGCCCTTTCGTCATCATTTACTCTGCTGACATCATTATAGAAGACAAACCTGCGGGCCCTGGAGCGGTGTGGCGTTGATCAGCCGTATCTTGTCAAGTTCCTCGCGATGGGTGCCACTAAATGTCTTCGATGAACCCCCACAGCGTGCTCGCTCGCTTCCTCCCCCCGATTGCCAAACTAGAGAGGGGCCTTACCACGTCCGGGTTTTTGCCTAAAAGACGGGCAAATTCCACAATCACCGGATGTGGTGCCTTTTACCAACGTCGTGATGGCCGATTGGAAGGCTGGGTGAATGACAACAAGCCAATCGTTGATGCCATTTGAACTTCACTGCTCGTGGGGAGGACAGTGGTGCTGGGGGGACTCGGTGCACGGGGGGGGGGGGGGGGGGGGGGCCAGTGACCGTGAGGGAAGCGGTGTTGCGAGGTGGGGGGGGAGAGGGGCACACGTGAATCATCTCGTTGCCCCTGCCAGCCAGGAAACATCAGGGATTTTAG